>OX421844.1:13491007-13609437 GCA_949127995.1 Suillia variegata
GCGGATTGGAGCAGAGTGAGGCTGCTGAGGTTAAGTGTGCTTAATGTAAGGCGTAACAATGTTTAAAATTAAATTTTATTTTTATAACGGGCGACAGTTGTTAATACAATCTCTGACGTTCGATTGTTCAGCGAATGTGGTATTTAAAGATTAGTTTCAAGAGCTTTGAAAAGATGTCTCCAACAATATTATTTGAAATCTTAACGTTTTTAGTTTTGCAAAAAATTTTGGATTTTCTTTGGTGAATTATTGTATATATTGTATATATTGTATAAAACAAAGTTGTATACCCAGAACGCATCAATTTTGTGGCGGCACGAAGTTTGTCGGGTCAGCTAGTAAATATAAGTATATATTTTTTTCTCGAGACATCATACATACCAACATACTAAGTTTTTCTGAGGAACATATCGAAGTTTCTTTCTACTAATTTAAAGGCTGTTACTTTCATGCGAAGACTTCGAAACTTTGAAGGTACAAAAAACTTAAATTTTTCATAGTTTCAGCAGTTTCGAAGTCTTCGATTATCGAAATATCTTTATAAGTTATCCAAATTTCGAAGGCATCGAAGTTTTTTTAAATTTTAAGTCTTTAAAACTTTGGTCACTTTAAGCTTTTGGCTAAACCTTTTGGATAAAATATCTTCGAAGATTTCGAAATCTTTGGAATTTTAAAAAGTCTTCAAAGCTAAGAAAATACATTTTTTTGTTCCAGAAAAATTGCGTACAGTATTGGATCTTCCAATAGAAATATGAACTTTCAATATTTCAAAGGTATTGATACCACCTTGAACTTACTGAAAAACAAGAACCTAATAATGAAAGAATCCCTTGAAGTCGATTTATCCGGTTTTGATTCTGTAAGTTTTCGCTAAATAAATGCTATTAAAATTTGTAAATCTTCTCCTGCGAATGAGCCGACCTTTTCTTTTATTTCAAAAACTAATGTTCCGCTAAGCAATTACCCCAAACACACCTCGAGCCTCTTTTATTTTTATCTTTATCGTTTTTATCATTAATTTCATTTATTTTATGATTATTTTCACAACAACATCAGGAGCATCGGAGCAAGTATTGCACTAAAACCCGCCTTTAATATAAAATAAACCCAGCGTCAAGCAGCAGCAGCAGCAAAATAACTCCCACGAGTATCGTTTATATAGATGGGCGCGCGGCGTTTCCGCTGCGTCTTACGCAACAAACTTCGTTTAATTAAAAATTAACTTTTTACTTATACAAAACAACAACAACATGGCCAAATACAATCATAACAAAAAAAAAAAAAAAAACAACAACAACCAAACAAAAAGGTTGCCAATGAGGGTTTTTATAATTTAACAAAAGAAAAAAGTCTGCGAATTTTCTCAATGGCAACGAAAGGTGCAAAAGGCGGATCTCTCCTTTGAGATTCAAAATAAAATCGACGCGCTTCAAACTTCTCGACTTTACAAATATTTTGTAGTCAAGTGTTGCTCTGCTCCGCTGCTGAAGTAATGTACACGGGGTGTAATAATGATTAGCCTTTATTTGGTCATTGAACAATCGAACATCTGGCGTGGCTATGATGTCGAAGTGGTTAGGTTTAAAGTTGGCTTTAATAGCAGATTAACATGGTTTCGCAATTTTCATTTTAAACGTTTAAATTCGTAATTTCTGGAGAAGAATCCGACTTTAATTTAAATTTACTTCCAATATTACCAATTGTCATTCAATAAAATCAAAAGTTTTCATAAATTGTTAAGTTTCTTAAGTTCTACCGAAGGTATCCCTTGATGGTAACGTGTTGAGTATTTGCAGCCATGTTTAATTTCGAAAATGTCTCGAAAGAAGTAGTTTTCTATTAGCATGTTTTACAATTTTAAAAGCAAGAGAGTAATACTTGAAAACAAATTCAAACATCCTTACTAATATTATAAAGGGAAGTGTATTTCTTTATTTTTTTATTTTCATTTGTTCCGTTTTCACGCCTAAACGGCTGAATCGATTTACTTTAAACTTGAAACATATATCGGGATGGGTCTGGAAGGAATGATAGGCTACGCCCGCAATTAATTAAATTAAGTAAAAAAAAATCGATTATTTCGCTAATACTACTCCAAAAATCTAAAATTTGGTATTTGAGTTGGTATGGTCACTGGCGACAACTCCAGCAAAAGTGGGCGTGGTTGGATCAATTTTACGCCCACGGCCGTAACTCGGGAACGGGAAACTATACAACCATAAAACTTGGTATTTAGGTGATTGGTGACCAAGTCAGAATTGTAATACTGTACGATGATTAACTTTAGTGTGAAGGTGTTTGGGAACTATATCTACCAACTCACCAAAACTGGGGTCTACTGAACACATACCGCCATAGCTCAGGAACGTGATGCACTACTATGAAGATATTTCGTTTACAGTAACTAAATCTGACCGGTAAGTGCTACTACAATTTTAGTTACATACAAATGCGAATACCGGGGAGGTTAACTGCAACAGTTGCGAAATTCAGTTTAGAGGTACATGGTGACAATAGTTACAAACACACAACGGGGAGTGACGGGAAGTTCTGCATACAAATTTGGTATAAAATTACCAATTTAACCAGATATTCATGCAAATATAATTCCAAAAATAGTGGGCGAGGCTGGAAAGTTTATTAATCTTTATTAACAAATAAACTAAGATTCTACTAAAAAAGAACCCGGGCACCGCCGGTTAATTTAAGCTAGTAATTTATAAGTTCCTTAAATAGGCAACAACAGGTTGCCCAATAGGTCCTCAGAATCTTTTATACAAAAAATAAAGGGTTGGCGTACAAGACCGGACCGTGCTGCCAGGCTCTTGAAACTGACATAGATAGATCAATAGATATGAAAAAAAGATATATAGTGTGTCTCTCTGTTGCGAATGCAATTGATATTTGCTGGCCAATATTCCAATGAATCTCCTCTTGGACAAAATTTTGAAAACATATATAGAATCCGGTTTTATATTGACTATTTCGAGTTTTTGTACTGGCGTTAACTATTTGACTAACGTAAAAGAAGAATGTTTTGTTGCGCTAAATAGCTCAATGGGTTAATGCCTCTAGTCTACTGAGCACGCTCATAGGTCTACTTAGCATCGGAAAATCTTCTTGTCTCGTATTACTCGGCATAATTCCGTATTTCAATAAAATGCTCCCGAGAATTATTTTCCAAAATTTCTCAACTCAAATGACTCCGGTCAGCGTAATTATGCAAAAATTAAAAATTCAAAGGCTTGCTTAGTTCTCCGCCTATGTTAACAACGGTCAAATGAAATGGTGGCATGTTCGACATCCACCGGACCACATCGAAACAGGATGTCCGAAACACAACATAATTTGTAGGCACATTCAACTGTGTCGGGTCATTAAAAATTCAAAGCCAGTCGAATATTTAAAAACACGTTAAAGTCATTTAAATAAATAGGAGGAGCATTTCGCCAAAATGAAATGAATGAACCAACAAAAAACCAAATAAAATGCTTACAAACGATGCTTTTCCTTGGCAATGAACATGAACATGAAACTACATGGGTGGGGCAAGCTGCCGTACAATGGACAAAACGAGACGACGACAATGAATTCAACAAACCAATATCGTCCGATACAGCACTTCATAGTATTATGGACAGTCGTAGAGTTTGTATGTATGTAAGATGAGTCGCGTCGTACATTGTCCCCCGGAGTGTTCCTTCTGTTGTATTGTATTTGTACATGTATTTGCCTTTTAAATTGCTTTTTCCGAATTGGTTCGCAAATGTGCCAAATTGTATCTACTTGTATGTCCATTTCGATGCTCAGTCTGTGTGCAGGACGAACTTTGTTTGTTTTGCACTCTGAGCACTGTCGTTTTGGGTTTTGGCCTTTGGACTTTGGACTGAGACGACAACGACGAAACAACGACGTCACTTGGTTTTTTTTTTCTTTCTTGGTCAAGTGGGAATTTAAATAATTCCTTAACTTGAAAGCGTCCTCCACACACCGCACGCACAATTGTTTTTTCGTGTGTACGATATTTAATGTGTCTTTAATGGAAGTGCGCCCCGAGATGGACCCCCCAATTGGCAGAGTCCGTTTATTGTCGCTGCGGCAAAGCAAAGGGCAAACTCAAATAAATGCTGAAAATTGTGTAAACAAATGACATCGACGACGACCGTTGTGCTCTGTGTTTGGGGATAGGGACAGGGACAGGGAAGGGGAGGAGCAAACGCTCAAAGTGCTGCTGAACTACTAATGGTCCATTGATGGTTTTGTAAATTTATTATTGCAGGAAGATGGTCACTCTTAAAAGTTAATGAATTTGGTTAATGTGTTTTATAAAACAAACCGGCTGGGGAGGAATCGAACGGAACTCGATTGTAATTTCGTGGAACTCGTGGTGGTGTAGTTTCGAATTTCGAAAAGGCATGTACAGATGTCAACAAACTATAAAATGCAAATTAAAAACAAAAGAAAACTACTCACCAGCTTTCGGGGATTGACCGTCAGTCGTTGGTATCGTAGCGGCCGGCGCCAAACGAGATGACAAATTTTGTAAATCGATTTTCTTCGCTTTTGAAATATTGAAAATGTCATTGGTTGTGGTCATTAGAGCAGCATCTGTTGATGTCGCCGTGCCGCTTGCCGTGCTCGCAATACCGCCCGCTGTACCGCCAGTGCTGCCGCTCAGCACTTGTGCCAGTTTCTTGCCCAGCTGTAGCGCCATTTGCTCATCGGCGCTTTCGCCGGTTTCGACTTCGGGACTTGTGTCCGTCAACGATTCCGCTGGTAGTTCCAAAAAGGTGATTCGTGTCAGCGACAGTTGCGCAACTTTGTCGGCGCGATGTCGCTGCTGCAATTCGATAATCGCACGTGCTGTAATTGGCGAGAGTATACCGCCCGAGGTGTCGTACGAGTTAACACTAATATCACTGATGGGTCGATCTTTGCGTGCGGTCCTTTGCGGGGGCTTGGGAAAGTGTGGCTGCGTTGTTGCCGTCGTATTAACCTCGTCATCGGCTTCCTCTGAGTAGGAGTGTTGATAGCGATTATCGCCCGGGACGCCTTGATCGCTGGTGATGCTGCGCGGCGATAGTGGGTCTGTAAAGAGTGAATCAGAACTGGATGACATTTCCTTGAGCACAACAACATCACAATCGTGTAGCTTCATTGTGGTCGTTGCGTGACCAGTAACAGGCATTTTGTTGTTGCGTCGATAATAGCTCAAGTCGTCAACATCATCTGTCGGAAGAGATTGTGCATATCGGTTAAGAGAAATCGGTACTTTGTGGGGTATGTAAAGTGGACATGTTGTGTACGTTAATGGAAACTACCAAAGACGGACTTTGAATTGTTGTTTGATGTTGTTTCCAGTAGCTGAGATGATTGGTAATGTAGGTGGTCGCTAATAAAAACTTGGGATCTCGAGTGGTTCAGGGATTGTGAATATGTCCTATATCTGTCTATTGAATAGAGATAATCTCATTTTCTATTAGACTTGTGTATTTGTAATAGTGATCACATTTACGCCACAAAGTGTCGCTGATACCGCTTTAAAAACTCTCGCAAATATTTTTTAATTGTGTTTTGTTTTTAAATAAACACAAACAAACAAATAAATATTTAAACTCTCATATAACAAAACCACTTAATTTTCATTTTTTTTTTGTCTATATACATTTTTGTTGTTGCTGTATTTGCACACAATTCAACGAGAAGATTTTAAAATGGTAAACAAATTATAAACTTTTGCACATGGCGCGCGCGGCTTCAACTGCGAAATGAGTAATAAAATATTTAAAAACCGTATTGGACGGTATTGAAAAATACAACAACAAAAAAAATGTATATATGTATGTAGGTATATAAATATGCAGCACGCGGCATGAATAAATAATTAACGCGACATGATTTATGAACGGGAACCATTTAATAAGTTGATTTAAAAAAGTGATACCAGTTAAGTTAACCGAAATATATCAAATAAGCGCACGAGTGAATAATTCATTCATGAAACGCGTTAAATCAAAGAAAATGCAAAAACACAAACAAAACCAAAACCAAAGCATAAAGTACAAAAAAAGAAGAAAATAAACATGCATTTTCCAGTATTCAACTGGAAAATGTTTCCAATAAACAAAGAAGAGCGGGGGAAAACCTTAGCAGTGTAGGAGGGAAAAGTGGTAGCTTACACAGAGAAATGTTATCTTGAACTTGTATAATACAATTTAAATAAATTAAATAGTATTATTTACATTTATTTTATCATAAGTATGATTGAGTATATCCAACTGATTTAAGACTTCGAAAAAGAGAATATTTTATTACAATATTATCATGGTTGAATAACAAGGTGAGGAGAGTAAAAATGAAAATGCAAATTGAGCGAGTTCACCTCAGTTGTTGCCTAAGTTGTAGGCCTTATTTTAAAGTTTGGTTTTTTTAATTTTTGCCTACAAACTACGTTGGTGTTATAGCAACAATGGCAACAACACAAAATTTTAATTTTCAAAGAGAGAAACAATATCGAGGTGGAGAGATACATTTTCACCTTATTGTACGTATTACTTCAGAGAGACTCCAGAAAGATTCTCTTTTAGTGAGTATATTTTCCACTTAGGGTAATTTCTTGAATTTAAGCTATTGTTTTTTACAACTTGGAAGAAAACGATTTGAATTTTTGAAGGATTGAGAGATTTTTAATAGAAAAAATCACGTTTAAAAAAAATGTCTGGTGATCTGGAGATCAGAAATGTTGTTTAATGGTAAACAAAAACTAGAGATGTTTTAAATATAACAAAAGGGTCTAGGAAAGTGATTGATGTTTTTTCCAATAACTACTAATATGCATTGACTCGTTGTAGAATGGTTAGTGTATTGACCCACGGTGTATAATGCCTTAGGTTCAATACACAGGTGACGCGACCGCCGCTCTCTCAGCATTTAACACATTGCATTTTTCCAACCAAAAGCCAAGTAACTTGCTTAAACTCACTAAATTGTGTATCACTAAAAAATCACTTTTGAACTTTGAAGACCTTTGTACAATCTTGGTAACACTAGGGACCACTAAAGGTCGATGTGCAATCTCTCTTTCTTGTTAGATCAGCTAATTTAACCAATCTAACAATAACACAAATTGCCTTGGAAAAGCTCATAAATAACTCAGGCCACAAAAACATAAAGATAAGCTTCACATTACAGTCATGTTAAGTTTTAAGTATGTCTTAATTATTTATAAATTTCTTGGTGTAGAAACTGGATCATCATCTGGACCACATCATAATTTCTATAATTCAAAAACCTTTTAACAAAATATTTCATGTTAACAAATTTGATAACAAAAAATAACTAAAAAGTTTTCCAAGAACTTGTATTTTCTGTGTAAATGAAGTGGTGCAATGGCTGGCTTCTTGGCTGGCCACATGACAGCATCAAAGTAACCTTTGTCGGGCACCGGAACAGTAACAGTAACAGAAAACTTAAATTCAAATGAAAAGTGAAAAATTACAGGAAATGCTGTGTCGTTTGGTTGGTAACGCGGCGAGTGGCAGCGAGAGGTAATAGGGTTAAAACAGCGGCCAAGGTAATGGTAAAACGTACGAATAAATTAGCACCCTGTATAACAAGGTTGGGCCGCTGGCGCTGCTGCGCGCAAAATGTTAAAAAAAAGAAAAGTGGTAACAAATCGCATGGAACTGGAACCGCAACGGTTGCGTGCTGTTGCTCAGCTTGAAAAAAATTCCATCAGGTGACCAGAAGCGTGAAGGGCGGGCACGGCGCACAGAGAAGATGAAAGTAGGCAGGCGGGCAGGCGGGCAGGCGGGTGGTCGGGCACAAACAAACAAAAAACCAAAAACATATGAAAAAGAAAAAAGAAAGAAAGAAAACAAAAAAAGTTAAAACAATAAACTGAACTACGGAAACGAGCGACTGCAAATGATTTTGACGGCTGACGGCTTTGAGGTTTACACTCGAGATTCATTCACTTTTCAATTTTGAGAAAACTTTAAACAAAAACCTTAAACTGAAAATTGAAATTCAAATGAAACTAATGAGTTTGTTCTAAATTTTGTTTTTGTGAAATCTTTTTTTTTTTGGGAGTGGGGAGGTGGTCCCACCTGTGGCGTCTATTGTTGGCTGTTGTTGTTGTTGTTGATGTTGCTTCTTTGATGACGACGACGACGACGACGTCGGCTGCTGTTGTCGTCGATATATTTGCACCGTTTTGAGCGTGTTGGCCGTCTTCCATGAATCTGTCTGAAGCACCAGTTTCTTCTGCTGCTGGTGCTGCTTCCTCTTCGGTTGGCTGTTGTCTTCTACTACTTCTGCTTGTTTAACTTCGTTTAATTCATTTGTTTTTGTGGTTTGTTTGGGGTTTGCACTGATTTTTTCTGCTGCTGCGGCGTGGTTTTCTTTTTCATTTTTTTGCGTGTTTTCGATCGATTCAACTTCGCTGGTCACGTTGGCCGTTGCTGTTCCGGCGTCTGCCAAATGTAAAACGTTACTAAAAAACTCGCTTAACGCTGACGACCGACGACTGGAATTTTGGTGGAACTGGCTCCAGTGGAGCTTTGCTTTTGTTTGTTAGTTTGTTTGTTTGCTTGTCGTGCTCAGCGATGGGTGCCAGTGTTGTGCGTTCCGGCATGGATTTGTAGGTGTGTCGAGGTGTTGTTAGTAAAATAATAAATATTAAAAATTTATGTTATTTGGTTTTGTAGATTGAATAATTAAAGGCATTTTTAGTTTTAGTTTAACTTAATTTTAAGTTTACTTAAGTCTGAATTGGAGAAAATGTGAAAGGAACAAATTTTCAATTACGAAAATATTTCAATGGTTCCAGGGAAAACCGACATACTTTTGAAAAACTCATTTTTATATTATGTTTTGTATAAAGAAGTTCTGAAAACTTAAAAAAATCTGTTTTTATATACATATGTATACATTTTTATAACCATATAAGAAGATGAACGAATTTTTATTTCTCTCTTTGTTTCCTTCGGTTTGTTTTTAGTGGTTTTCCAATAATGATTAACAAATTATAACATTTTATATACATATAGAGTTAATGTTAGTTCGAGATCAGTCGACGTAAAGAACTAATATTCAGTAGATTTTTATAAAATCCATATAACGGTACCTAAGATTTAGTCAATTAACGGCATATACATAGGTCATTATGTGATTAAAAAGTAGTATTATTTTTTATGAAAAACCGTTAAGTAAAAAGGAATTCAATTATTTCTAAAAAAAAAATATTATTTTATATATAGTAGAAATAATGGTGTAAATATAAGGTGAGGAAAGTAGAAAAATGTTCTCTCCACCTCGATATATTTTCTCTCATTGAAATTTAAATTTTTGTGTAGTTGTCATGGTTGCCAATAAATTATTAAACAAATAAACAATAACCTAGTTTGTTATCAAAAATCAACAAAACAAACTTTTAAATAAGGCAAAAATCGAGGTGAGTTCGCTCCATTTTGTGTTCTCATAACTTTCCTAAACTTATTATTTAACCATGGAATTAATTGGCGGACCACATTTTTAATTTATTTAAATTATAAAGAAGACACGTTTGACATTTTGTTAAAATATCTCCTAAAGAATTCAGCAAGTTGTTGACTTAATCTAGAGAGCTTCTACATACCATAATGTAATAATTATAAGAAATTTGTCTCTCTCCACCTCGATTGTTTCTCTCATTTAAAATTGAATTTAACAACGTAGTTTTTATCAAAAATATAAAATTAAACTTCAAAATAAGGCAGACAAATAAGACAGAGATCGAGGTGAGTTCCTACGCAAAATAAGGCAGACATATAAGGCAGAAATCGAGGTGAGTTCCTGCTTTCCTAATTTTATATTATTTAACCATGCTACATACAACAAGGAATGTAAAGAAATAATTTTAAAAACTAATATATATAACGTCAATAAACTAGTTTTAGTTATACGAAATGCCGCACAACACTGACAAACTCGACAAACAAAGCGCGTCTCCACCGAAGCCCTATTCCAACCACTGTCGTTTCAGATTTCGTTCTACCGTTTCTCTCTTGCATGACATTCTGCGTTTCTGCCTTGTTCACCGCACAGTCGACTCTTGACTCGCGTTTGGCTTCCAATGAGCTCACGTTTATTACATACGCTGGAAGTGCGGTGGTGGAGATCGTAACATCTGCTGTGGTTATTGTTGTTGCTGTTGCTGTTGTTGTTTCGGTATTGTCTTTTTGATTTTGTTTTGCTTTCACACTTCTGTTGGTATTCGTCGGTTCTATTTCGTCGATACGTTTTGTTGTCACTTCCAATGCCGGTTTATCGGAGAAGTCATCTTCGTCGCGCTCTTCTCTGCGGACGTCGTCGTCAGCTAACTCGGCTGCAAATAGGTGCTCAATAAATTCGCGGTGATCTCTCGAGCACTCTGGTTGGTGTGCTTGTCCGGGTTCGATTGTTGTTGGTGATATTTGCTCTTGTGAAGTTGTCGTTCGTACGACGGTTGTTTCGGTTTTGATCTCTGCTAATTGTTTGCCTGTTGTATCCGCTGAAAGTTGAGCGCCGGTTGTTGCACTGGATTCCGGTGGCTTTGGTGCGGGACGCTTGTGACGTGGCACCACTGTCGCTATGGCCATCGGTTTTATTTCGTCTTCTGGTGCGTGCTCATCATCGTCGTTGTCGTTTCGCTTGCAGAAGAAGCGTGAACGTTTCTTTTTGAGCGTTGCTTTCTTTTGACTTTTGCCTATTTTAAATTCACAATTCAATCAAAGAAATGCAATTTTTTTAATTTAGTGGCAATTGGAAATTTTTTAAACTTACGAAAGGATAAAAATTGTAACTCACTCCAACGAAAACGAAACGTTTAAAAAGATTTTGGAAGTTGCATGCAACAAGACTGGGAGAAAGATGAAATTTAGTGTCTGCTGAAATTGTATGTCTCATAAAACTAAAATAAAAGTTGGTTCTTTAGGTGATTTTGGGTCAACTGGAAGCTAAATTTATGTATGTATATATGAGGGTGAGCCGATAAGTACTTAGCCTACAAAAGACAATTTTGGAACAGTGGTTATTTAATTCTCAATACAGTCTCATTTTAACTCGAAACACTTGACCCAGCGATGCTCCAACTTCTTTAACCCATCTGAAAAATACGTTTTCTCGAGGTCTGCAAAGGAGGGCTTCATTGGGCGATGACGCTAAGTATTTATCGGACCACTTTCGTATACATATAGTTGTAGTTATATATAGATGTGTGTTTATGTTTTATATACTTGTATATAAACAAAATTTTATGAAAAAAGTTTTGTTTTTTCTATGTGAAGTTGTGTTGGAAGAAAAATATTTTTGGTTTTTTTAACTTTTCCTTGAGTATTGATAAGACTTGCGGGACGTTTTATGTATATTTGGCATTATATAATCTAAGTTTAATTATTTTAAATTTAAGTTTAAGGAAACTTTGGTTTCAAGCGTTCTTTCTTGGTGAGCATACTTTGAAATGTCACATTACGACTAATTGCTGACCTGGACCAGTGCTCCTTAGGCCGATACTATAATGCGACAATGATTATAATTTATCAAACAACCTATGTGCAACCATCCATACATACATATATTGTAAGTATGTATATGACAAACATAAATACATACATGTTATATACATGTATATATACATGTTATACATGTTCATATTCACAGAAAATATTTTCTTAATATAAACAACTTTTTGTTAGCTTTGTTTGCTTTTCGACCAGTCTTCGCAAGCTTTTCGCTCCGGAGCACTTCAGCGTGTTCCTAAATTTCGTTTTAACTCTCTTCCTAAGTACTTATCCTCCTAAAGATCCCAATAGTTGCATAATTTGAATTTTTTACGACGGTACTAGACCGATCGATTGGCAAATCTGTCGAGAGTTTCAATGCCGCAATGTTTCATTGGTTGTGGGGACTAAAATTCAACTGCACCTTTTTCTGCTTGGTATGTTGATGTCACTTTTGGTGGTTGGGCAACTGGAGTAGAGCTTGAAACAAAAATTGAGCCTACTGAGATTCAAAGGTATAATATAGGACTTATACCCGTACATGTCTCAGCTTCTCTTCTCGAAATCGCCTATTTTCTCAATAAAGTTTCCTTTCCTTTTCGTTTTTTTTATGCTTCCCAATTTGAGAATCAGATAAACGTTGTTGTTGTGTTTTTAAGGAACTATACTTAATCTGATTCTTAAAAATTAAATTTTTATAATCAAGTACTCATAGAAAATACCCCACAAGTAACCGACTCACTCACTTGCCTTTAATTTTAATACTTCTAAAACAAATTTCCATAAATTTTCTTTTCGAAAGCAACTTTCTAAATACTCTAATAAGAAAAAAATAAATAATTCCATTCTTATTTCATTCGACGGATTTTGGGATTTATATCTTAATTAGCAAAAGTTGTTAAAACCCCAAAATCTCTTCACATTTACATACATAACTCCAGTTTTGTGTGTGTCTACTCCCATCCGTCAAACTACTTTAGAAAGAAGATTTTTAGGAGAGATAAAAGCAAAAAATATAAATAAAAGAAGAAGAAGACATTTTTAGAATATTCCATGAACGAGAATGAAAAACATTTTCTAAATTTAATTGCTGCGAATATTAAAAGTAAAGTGCACTCGGCACATCGAAAACATTCTGCGGCGAGCGTTTCTGAAGAGCGGTTGCATTTCGGTATTTGTTGTTGTTGTTGTTTTTGTTTTTGTTTTTGTTTTTATTATGCTTGCAACAACAACAACTAGAACAACTAGAACAACAACAACTAGAATATAAACATCAGTATCTGCTGCTGCATTCGCATCCGACGAATCTGCGTCATGATGAAAAAGTTTATTGACCACGTTTCAACACAAAAACTCCATACAGAAGAACGAACGAACGAACGCATCCAAGTTCTTCACTCCGTACGCTCTCCGGCTCATAGGCAAATGGAATTCAAAACACAGAACACAAAACTCGGGCACAAACCTCATTCACAAATTCCCTCTAAATTGATGTGAAGCCGCAGCAACAGCAGCAGCAGCAGAAACAGAAACAGCAGCACCGCCGCCGACGCCGCCGCCGAGCGGTGGAAACTGTCACGATGACATTCCCACAGCTCAGCAGTCAGCTTAACTGAGTACAGCACAGGGATGTGGTCGACATTTTTAGGCAGGGCGCACAAGTGTGTATGGAAATTCATACAATTTATATTTTCATTAATTTGAAAGCTTATAGTATTCAGCGTTGCTCGGGTTTTGCTTTTATTGAAAACTAGTTTGTTGGACTCGGCGTTGCCCGGGTTTTGTTATGAATAAAATAATGTGTTTAGATAATTAGTTAGCGTTAATTCCGATCGTAGCGGTGTAGCGTACGGCGGTGGGCGTTAAATTGATCCAATCACGCCCATTTTTTGGTGAAGTTATCGACAGTGATCATTCAAACTTTGATAACAAATTTAATTTTTAGGTACAATATCAATGAAATCATCGAATTTCACAATTTGTGGGCGAATTAGGTCGTGACGTGACAGATTTTTGACTAGCTTAAATCCTTCCTGGGCGTGAACAAAGCAATTTCAAGCCAATTGAATGGACAGTTTAGACGCGGTACAAAGAAAGAAGAGAAATAAATAAATGAAATACTCGTACATACAGATAGACAGATACTCGTAAATATATATATAGATAGATAGATAGATAGATAGATAGATAGATAGATAGATAGATAGATAGATACATAAATACATAGATACATAGATAGATAGATAGATAGATAGATAGATAGATAGATAGATAGATATATATATAGATAGATATATAGATAGATAGATAGATAGATAGATAGATAGATAGATAGATATATAGATAGATAGATAGATAGATAGATAGATAGATAGATAGATAGATAGATAGATAGATAGATAGATAGATAAATAGATAGATAGATAGATAAATATATAGATAGATAGATAGATAGATAGATAGATAGATAGATAGATAGATAGATAGATAGATACATAGATAGATAGATAGATAGATAGATAGATAGAGAGATAGATAGATAGATACATAGATAGATAGTTAGATAGATACATAGATACATAGATAGATAGATAGATAGATAGATAGATAGATAGATAGAAGGAAAGATAGATACAATAGATATGAATATTAAGTTTTAAATATGTAGATTAGGTAAAAAATATAATTTAGGTAATATGTTAATTTTCCGAATTTATCTCAAAATTTTCTATAAAAATACAATTTTACCCCTAAATTAGAGATATAACCCCTCAAGTTGTCTCTTCGAAACACATGCCGATATTTGTATTTGATCTTTCCCGTCAATGTACAATTTTTTTTTAAAAAGTATCTGAAGAACATTTTTTTAGTACAAATGAAGTCCTCATTGACATATCAGATAAAATATTATTAAAAAAAAACTTTTTTTTTAAACTTCTAAAGACCACATTCACAAAAAAAAACCGATTTTTTAAACCACTTCCTCGGCTTCGTTTGTATTACTTTTTTAACTTGGCCACGCCACTGGCTACGCAGCAGCTTATGAACCGGGCGCATTTTGCAGTGCATCAGATTTGAAATTTCGCAAAAAGGAAGGCTTTAAAAATATTTTCTTTTAATACAAAAAAAAATAAAAAAATACTCTTCATGAATTATGAAATTCCGTGTAGAATTATTATGTGGAAATAATTTCGAAAAAAAACGAGAAAGAAGAAGAAGAAAAAAATATTCAAGACAAAATTGGGCTGAAGGAATTTTTGATTTGCTGTGCAACTCTTTGCTTTGATCAAATTGAAATGGGCGCCGAGGCGTTGGGGCACGTGCGTTTGTTTCGTTTGAAGCCTTCTTTCTTTCCTTCCCTCCTTCCTTCCATCGCTCCATCCTTGAATATGCATTGCTGCAGGAATTCTTTTGTGGAAGGACGAAAAGGCATTTCAAGTCATGCCAAAGTGATGACGCTGGCTCTTGCGTTGTAAGCAAAAATATTATTTTGCACTTTAGCAGAAATCATAAAATAAAATCCAGTCGCATTAAAAAGTTGTTGTTTTTTAATCTCAGTTCTTGGTTGAAGTGTTTCTGCGTTACGTTGCGTTGCGTTACGCTACGGCTGGGCGGCGCCGGCAATTTTAAATTGAGTTATGAACCATTAAAGAGAATTCGTGTTGCTTATTAAACATTTATAATCGATATGAAAATTCCATCAGTTCAATATCCAATGGATATATTGAATTTATGTATTAATTCTAGCACATCAATTTTGTGAAAAAAATTTTTTTTTAAATAAAAATCTAACTAAGTATGGTGACCTACTGGTCAATCCCTAACTGCCCACATTTAAAAGAGTAAAAAAAAATGTTCAGACTAAATTTAAACTGAGTACAATAAATACCTATCACGCCTCATTATGGGCGTTACAAATGGAAGCACAAATTCAGTATAACCTTTGGTATATTCGTGCGTATGGCGAAGGGTATAAATGCTGACTCCTGATTTGCAGTCCGGATTCGTAACTTAAAAAATTTGCAAGAAAATTTAAAACAAAAAACAGACTTATGCGGTTATGAGTCGTGACCACAGATATATAAGGTTTTTTTTTACACTTAAATAGTTTGACAAAGGTCCCAGAAGTGAAAGTGGTAATGCACGAAAATGGTAATTAAAGAATTCTCTAACGAATTTGGTGTCAATGAAAGTATTGGTTACCGTGTAAGCGAACGGGTAATGTATCAAGTAAAATTGATTACCGCGTAAGCGAAGAAGTTGCTTACATTTCACAAAATTTGTAAATGTCTAAAACATAAAGCACCGCGTAAGTGAACTGGTAATGTATGCAATTATAATTTAAAAAATGTCAAAAATATAAGTTACCGCGTAAGCGAGCAAATGATCCTTGATGTCAAAAAGTACCTTACTGCGTAAGGATATAAGTTGTCATATACGCAAAGCCGAAAAAAAACGAGTGGAAATGTTTTTTATGCATTTTTACCTCTTATGTATTTGCAATAACTGAACTTTAACGGCATTTTTTTTCATTCCTTCTATTTTATTTCATAAATTTGCTTTCAGTTTGATTTCTAATTTCGACCGCAAACAAGTTTTTTTTTTGTTAAGTGTTGAAAAACCAGGTGATTTATAGATATTTTTTGAAGAAATTGAAATATTTGAATACCATTATGTTTGGTATATTTTTAAATACCTTCAAAGTGTATTTTTCCATATGAATTATTTCCAGAATGTCTGACGAAGGAAGGATGAACTTAAGAAGGATTTCAAAAAGACAATAAATTGGGATTTAAGCGCATTACGTTACGACACTTCAAAGAATTATGTGTAATAAAATATAAAATAGTTAAAAATTCTTTAAAACCTTTATTTCTTTTATTATTTAGTAACCTTTTGTTAAAAACATGTTGAGTTTTTAATCAAAATAAACTATAAAATTAATTAACAAAGATTGTATTAATTTTTCCCATTACATGGTAATGTATAGAGTTGACATTATTTTAACATTACTTCTTATATTACCAGGTAATTGATAAAATTGATATTAATTTTTCTCATTACCCGGTAATGTATAAAGTTGACATAATTTATACATTATTTTTTCCATTACCAAGTAATGCACAAAGTTGACATTAATTTTTTCTATGCATTATTTTTTCCGTTACCAGGTAATGCAAAAAGTTGACATTTACTTTCTGCCTTACTTGGTAATCTATGTGGTTGCATACATTACTTTCCTAGGACATCGCAACGTTAAAAATAATGGGTTACGTAATGTATAGCCCATAGTGTAGTTTGACAACTATATAGATTACCAATCGCAACTTTCACTGCTGGGGTCAAACTTATACTGACTGGCGAATAAAAAATGTATATACACACATACATATATAAAAGTGTATATATAGTATGTATTAAGTTTGATGTTTTGTGAAAAAGTGTAGCGCTCTAAAAGAGGGTGTCTAAGGGGGGCAAATGGATACCAACCAACAATTAAATATTCTTGAAAAATTTGACAAACTTTTAAATCCAACCATCTCAATTATAGGAAAGCAACAACAACAATAACAATAACAAAAATAACAACAACAGCAATAGCAACGAAACCAAAAATGTGTAAAATCAAAAAAAAGATACGAAAGTTAAAAACTTTTCAAAATTTGTTTAAACTACTGATAAATTAAAGAAAAGGGAGAGATAGAGCGAAAGAGGGAGAACAAAAAAGAACAGCAACAAATCAACGGCAATAGTATCAGCAACAATAACAAAATCAACAGCAACAACAATAATAACAACTACACTGAAACAAACAAAATAAATTTAAGTAAAGAAAAAGTTTTTCGGTCAAATCGAAAAGTAGCAAATTGGAAAAGTAACATCAAAAAAAAAATATTAAGTAAAGTTTTTCTTGTTTTTTTTTCTTGTTTTTGTTTTGTTTAAAGACTTACGAAAATCCATTTGCTCGACTTCCAATTGGCGTATAACAGCGGCGTGGCTCTGCTGCAGCTGGAGGACATCCTCATCGTTGGCATCGTCGAAGGCGGAAGTTGACATTGGTGTGGCCAATGCGCCCGCCGATGTTGTCGATGTTATTGTTGTATTCGCTGACGACGTTTCCTTTGGCGGCTTCTTCTGGCCAAAACGTGCAAAAACTTTCACTCGACTTCCGCGTCGACTTTTCGTGGCATCACCACCGCCGCCGCCCCCCATCGCTCCGCCTGCGGTGGCTAAAGCGTCGGTTCCTGCAGCGGGTGCCGTCTGCGTGTTTCCCATTTTATGTGGCGACGAGAATCGAGATGATGGAGGTGGGCAGCAACACTGTGTTTCGTTTGAATGCGACAAGCGGAAGAGGATGAAATGAAAAGAAAAGAAAAAAGCAGAGAAAAAAAATCGAAAATCAATTACAACTTTTCAATCAGATTAATTTGTTGGGTTCGTTCTGTATGTGCGTTTGTGTGTGTGTGTGTGTTTGTGTTTTGTGAATTTTTGCATGTTTGTGTGCGCAAGAGATGAAAGGAAAATGGAATATGTATAAATAATTGGGAAAATAGCGACAAGCGATTTGCTTGTCCAATTTTTTTTAAGTTTATTTTTCACAAATTTAATTGGAAAATTTAATTTTTCACTTTTTGAGTTAAATTTTGGAATTTTTTAAATTTAAAGTTTTAGACAAAGATTTGCTCATAAAAAAAAATAACATAAAATAAGAATTTCGGAATTGAATCAAGAATTTTAGAAATAACACGATTTTCGTTCACGGATCTTCTTGATTCATGAAAATTTTTCTTGAATTTAGAGTCTTTTTTTTTAGTGTAGGTATGCAGTATCAATTAAGAAAAATAAAGATCATCGATTATATTGTTATATCGAACAACAAAACTATCGATATCAAAATATTGATATTATATTACGATGAGATGTCATTCAAAATGAACCACACTTTCTAACTTATTTTGGTAACTTGTAAAAAACTATCGCCAGCAAACTTTTGTTGATGATGCAATTGTTCTAAATAACAGTAAAATGTGTTTTAAGAAAATTGTATTAAGAAATAAAATTTCTATGTATATATCGAATTAAAAAATATCGATAACATTGATTCATAGAGTTTTGAGACGTCGATATTATAATACTGATATTGACATAAAAATATCGATACATCGATATATATTGTATTTTGCATTCCTATTGTTAAGCTTGTATTGCCCTTCACTAGTTTAAGTGTGAAGACATGAGTTCTCTCTTATATACATGAAGTGTCCAAACTATATACAATTTTTGTTTTAATGCCACACATAATTTGATTGCATATGTCCAGTGTCCTCCACTTTTGTAAGATGTGTCCCCTAACATGATTAAGCAGTAATTATTGTGGTATCATAAACGGTTTTCGAGTTATGGTGAATACATTTTAGGTATAAGTAGGTGTGGCGTAATAGGTACTTGAAGTTGATGATAGTAAATTAAATGTATCTATTTATGTATCTATTTATATTAAGGGTATTCCCTTAAATGCGAAACGCAAATTTTCGAACTTGTGGATAAAAAACTGTAAAAATTTGTATGAAACATAGTTTTTGCGTGCATCGCAAATATTCGATGAAACAATCCCGATAACTTGCTTATATGTTTTAGTGTATTTAAAAAAAAACAACTAATGCCATGAAGTTTGACAACTTTTTTACTCGATGTTTAAAAAAAGGTTGTTTTGCAATAAATATTTCACTTACATACTTGGCAAAATAAAAAATAGCCAGCATTAATTTAAAAAGTACATTGGGCAACACTAATTAAAAGAGAAGTAAGCTGAAAACCGCTGACAAAATTGTTAAATTGCTGAATTTCACAAATGTTCTCGAGGTTGCAAAAAGGTTCATTTCCAATCGCAACTTTTCGAGTTTAAAGGAGTCCCCTTATTGTTAATAATAAAAAAAAACCGTTTGTTGGTTTTTTTTTGATTTCTTGTGTGTTCGAAAAGTCATCACAAATTGTGTTGTATTGTTTTTGTTCTGAGTGTAAAAAATTTGCATGCAACATTCATCGTTTTAAATTAAATTTATAAATATTTTTTCTGGGTGTATATGTAAAACAATTTAAAACCATTTGAATGCAATCCTTTATCGCTTTATGACGAACCATTTGTTTGGGGATATAATATTTTAGACGACGTCGTCGATGACCATCGTAGTCGGTCGATGATGAATCATAATCACATTTGACTGCAGTACTAAGCAAAAAGTGATTAACGTTTATTCGCACTCATGACTATTGAATCAGCACAAAATAGGGTGGGGTGCGGTGAGGTGGGGTCAAAGGGCAACAATTACAATTACAATATTTAGCTGTGTAAAGTAAAGGCAGCAGTAATGGCGCTGGCGTTGGCGTTAACGTTGCCATTGGCTTCGGAAGGCGCACGTGATGTGCTGACGCGGAGGTCGACGATACGACGACGGCAACAAATGACTTTTCAATTTGTGTCAAAACGTGGACATTTGCCAGCGTTTTGTACATTTCCTGCATTAATTGCAGTCAATCACAATTTTCATAATTTTGTGCAATTTTGATTATGGGTTTCCTTTTGTTTTTCGTCGCGCGCGATTTTGATTCCCACTAACAAAGTTTACGCCAAACAATGGCGCTGCTGACGACGCGTTTTTTTCTTCATCTGATTTTGTTGGTGGGTGTTTGAACGGTTCGTTTGTTGTTACTCTATACAAGGGTGTTGCTGATTGTGTTGTTGTTGTATTTGTTGTGTTGTTGTTGGTGTTTTTTATATGGTGTTTAGGGCGCGGCATGCGTTTAACTTAGCACAAATGCGACAAGTTCGTGACAGTTGCGATTTACTTTGATTTTCGTTTAATTTTTACTACGCGAAAACAACACAGCTCCAACACACACTAAAACACACTTACTCATGCACACACACACATACACACACACTATCCTACAAACCCAACATGGCGATAGGTTAATGGCGGCAAATTACATTTCCGTTCCGTTTGCCTATTCCGTTAATAAAATTTACCTCGCGTTTTCGCTGCTTTTCGCTTTTTTATTTTTATTTTTTAATTTGTTTTTTCACATTTTGCACGCGAAATCGCAATCGCACAGAAGGAAACAATAACGCAAAAGAAGTGTCAAATTGAAAACGTCAAATGTGACTTATAAAATAACAACAATTACAACATTCAACCGTTAAGCGAAGGAGCGATGTAAACAATGAACAGCTGTTCGAAATACACTGATAAAAGGATCTACTAAACAAAATATTAATTTCATTTAACTTAGAAAATTTAATTTATTTTTGTTTAAAATCGTTACATCATCATTTTAGTTATAATAAATAACGCCGTCTTGGGAGCAATAGTTCGAAATTCCTTTATAGTTACTAAACTGTGAGAGGGTCCTAGAAAGTTGCGGAGGGTCAAGATCCAGTTACGAAATAATTTTTACGATAACTTTGTTATAATCGAGATATCTTTGGTATGCTATAACTGTAGCACAGTTTTATGTATTTTTGATAGAAATTTAATACTTATTTTCCAGTATATATCTTCACTAAAACTTGGACTGAGTTTGATTTTTATCTTCAAAGAAAATAAAGTTGGCATTGCTGGGTAAAGTAGTTTTTGTCCGATTTTGCTCGTTGCAAAACTAAATTTCCGCATGGAAAAGAAAAATCCAACTAATATACTAAATTTCAAGTTGACATCTCAAAAGATATTCTTATAATTAGACCACACATGTGAAGTCACGACCAGTTTCGATCAACTGTTATCATATGTTATATGATTAGTTCTGATTCCATATCATTATCAGTTCAAACAAAAGCTGGTTGATATGATCTCTTATATAACTGATATATGGCATAATCACTATCTAAGATCAGATCTTTCCATATATGATACCAAATATAATTATATCTCTGCAATATACGGTCCTGGTCGGATCTGTTCTTATCTAGTTATTTTATTCATGGGCAGCAGCGTTGTGATCGTGACATAATCGATGCACTTACTGACATAATTCTTTTGGACGTAACATAATAAAAAATAAAAGTGATATATTTTCATCTGTACAAATTTTTCTGACATTATTTTTGGTGTTAGCGGAATGGCCTAAAATTTTAAGCTAAGAAGTAAGTCTCACACATACTCGTAGTTTGAAAAGTTGACAAATATTTTAGTTAGTTCGAGTTGTCTTGGGCAATGACTCTTTCGGATATGTATTAAAACATGTAAAAATTTTCCTTAGTTTTTCTGAACTTCATTAAAACTGGCAACATTTGTTTTGTATTAAAGTTGTGATAAGACTGGATTATGTCCGGTGACATATTTTTGAAGTGAAAGTGATATGTAATTTTTCTATTAGGTGTACAAATAAGTTTCCGCCGTTTTGAGAAAGATGGCGTGGCACGAGGTTTACGTTGGAATTCGCAGATGGTAACCTACTTGAAAATTAGTTTGTTTATTCCAGAACAACATAACCTTATCATGTTATTAAGTTCGCATTAGCATCATATATTTTTCTTCATCTAAAAATGTCTCAATTTGAGCCAACTAAGTGTCATTTGCGGGAACTTTTAATTTATTTTTTATAATAATTTAAAAAAATCTGCTGCTGAGTCGCATCGATTGCTCGTAGAAGCATATAATGAGGATGCTTTGAGTGAGAGAACATGTCGTGAGTGGTTTCAAAAATTTAAAAAAGGTGATTTTGACATAAAAGACAAAGATCCAGTGGAAGGCCGAAAATTTACGAGGATGCAGATTTGGAGAAATTATTGGGTGAAGATTCGTCTCAAACACAAAAGGAACTTGCACTTAGTTTAGAAGTCACTCAGCAAGCAGTCTCACATCGTTTAAAATCGTTTAAATATTATTTTATTAACAAAAAACGGCGGAAACTTATTTGTACACCTAATATTATAATTGATGTAAACGCATATGGGCAGTTGAAAATGTACAAAATTAATTGAAATTTTCTTTATACATATTATAAATTAGATTAAAAATATGTAAATATATAAAAGGTTATGTAAAAGGTTTAATTTAGAAAGTTATGGAAAAATAAAAAATCTTTAAACAATAATTAAACAATAATTCTTGATAGCCAACAAATACCTTTTGATCTCAATAGAAAATTGTAATATCACAAGAAGTTGAACTTTTTTTTTATCGTTTAACAATTAGTTTGGTATGCCAATGTAATAAAATTATTAATTATGTGATGATATCATCGACGCTTTTTTTTTAATAATATTTTTTAACTCAATGTATGTACGAAGCTTTTAATCACACGTTTTTTTTTCGCAGTGCACAAGCCCGGCTGCCTACGACACGTTGCTTCGCGTTGAACCGAAGTCTGACATTTTTCGCACTGTGAAATGTGAAATTGTGGAAACTTTGAATGTGCAGTTAGGAAAAATCGATATCGCTCGGTGCGGACGTGCGCGCTCGCTCGCTCGCTGTGACTATTCCGGCGTTACTGGTGAAAAGCAAAAATTTTCTGTTCTAGTTGTTGTTGTTATTGTTTACGGTTGTTCTCTGTGCACTCGGTTGACTCGGTATCGAAATCACCAACGTACGCTGGCAAAATTTAAATGTGACTAAGTAATTTCAGAAATTGCGATAAAGCGCTTAGCGCGGCAGTGAATGCGACAATGATGACGCCAACGACAACGCCAACGACAACGACGGCGGGTGTCTGACTGTCTGTAAAGCGTCGACACTGTCGATGCCGGCGAATTAAAAATTTTATTCAAATTTTTTCTCCGTTGTATTCAGCAAAAGTACAAAAAATGTGAAATTTTTTGTTCTCGCTGAAGTCACAATCGCCGCAATTGCCGACGCGCCGAGGAGCACTTTGCAGCGTTGTGATAATTTTTTCGCTGCCGCTGCTTTTCGCACTTTGTGGCGCTGACTGGGTCAATGGGACCAATTGTTTTTTTGCTGTTGTTTTTGTTGTTTTTATTTTGTTATTTTGTCGGTGTCTTCTTGTGTGCGCTTGCCACCCTAGCAGCACAAAGTTGCGATACTTCGTGCGTTTCAATTTAATCCGTTTCGTTTTAATTTGGCTATGGTGATAAATTTATATCAGCAATTTTTTTTAGTTATTAAGCGGCCTTTTATCTTTATGGATAGATAAAATTAGTTCGATAATAATATTTGATAATTTTTGAAAACTACAATTACAAATAATATACGAGGGTTGGCTCTTAAATTTCGGAATTAGAGAAAACAAAGAAGTATTTATCATCGACAATGGCTTTGTGGCTTTTCAAAATATTCTCCATGAAGATCAATTCACTTTTGCATACGTGTGAACCAATTTTCGAAGCATTTCTTCCATTAAATTTTCATTCAATTGTCAGATTATGTGCGATCCAACGCGAATAAATTTTGTTTACAGTCGAATTTTCATGCAATATTGAATGAGAACTGGTCCCACTAATGTGCAAGGTTGCCTCGATCTCACGATAAGTTACATGACGATCTTGCAGTATGTTATCAGTTCACACACAGAATCAATGTCTTTTCGAACAACAACCGATTTTGGACGATCTTCACGAAACTCGTTGTTGAGCGAACTACGGCCACGATTGAATTCGGAAAACCATCGATAAATATTGGTCCTTGATGGTGGTTCAATTTAATATTTCAACACGTACGTTTATTCTCAATAATGTCAAACTTTACTTTAGAAATGTTAGTTGTCGGGTGGCAGCACAATTGGTTGCCCAATTCCGAAATACTAGTTTAAAAGGCAACCCTCGTATAATCGTAGTTAGAAATAAGCAAGATTAATGTGGAAATGTATTTTTGAAAATGTTTCACTGAAAACTATTTTGTTTAAACAGATTTTTTTTCAAATATTCTAAATTTTTGGAGTATTCTCAACTTTATTTGGAGTATAATTTATTTGCAACAAATAAAGTATAAAATATAAGTTTTATGTTTTTACGACAAATAAATAAATGCATTAAATTAACAATATTTTACGTCAAACATAAAATGATTGTATCAAAAAATAATGAATTCTAAACACAATATCGAGTATTTATTTACTTGTCTGGAATAAGTTATGTTTGTGCATTTTATTTAAATGGCATAAGGTTATTTGAATGAAAAAAAAAAAGTTGTTTGAGTGCAACATCTTTGTATATATCTAGTGAAAAGTTTGTTTGTCCCCAACAAAAACTTAATTTAGTTGTGAGAAAGTAAGTAAGTTTACATTTGTTTAGCCTAAATAAAATATGTTTAGTACAAATGCACAAGTTTATTAGACCCAAATATAATATAATATTATTTGTTGCAGTTTTATTTGCTAAATATACATTTTTTCTTCGTGTGAGTATGGGGTCAGGTGGCAACTATCATTAACATAATATATCTAAAACACATTTTTTTTTGAAAAATTATTTTATCGTTTTTTAATTTAAAAAGCATATTTTGCTATGAAAGATTTAAGTCTTCTGGAATACAAAAAAAGTCTTACTTTACTTTATCAAATCAAGGATATCGGTTATTTAAAGGACGGCAGTAGACCAGTGACCTAAAACGTGCGACCATACGGTGCCTTACTTTGCTTGCGCTTCATTGCGAGTGTTTAGGCCACAGTGTTTATAATTGCAAGAAGATTTGTTCAATCTTTTCTTTCGGGAGCCTTTCGTTCGTGCCGTTCTTTTGTTGTGGTGATTACATTTCAACTGTAGCCTTTCTACTTAGTTTTTGATGCAGTTGTTGTTGGTCGTTGGGCAATTGGAAACGAGCGAGAAAAATAAATGGAGCAAGCTGAGGTTAAAAGGCATAACACTTCTCTCAGCTTTTCCTCTTTAAATTGTCTCTTTACCATGTCATTTGCCAAGAGGCCCCTTTCCTTTTTCCACCCTAGCCTAAAGTAGATTTTTGAAAAACTTAATTCGATTTAAAAAAAAAATTTTCAACATTTTGTAAATGTTTAAAATTGATTCTGATTAATTATTTCCGTTTGGTGTAAATTTTTTTATTTGTTTGTTATTGTTTGTTTGCGTTGAGAGATCAACTTTATTTTCCAGCTAATCTGCAATGGTTAAAATAAATCATTTGTTATTTGGCCAGACAGATGTCTGAGTACTTCCTGCGATTACTTGCGACCATATCCTGTTTGTGTTAGTTGGCGATTCATAAATATATGTTGTTTTTGTTGTTGATTTTTTTTTTTTCTGTAATGGAAACTGTGAGTTAACCGTGCTGACAAGTGAACAACGCCGCAGGACCACAACACCACAACAGAAACACGTAACCAACATCATCAAATGCAATCCAAACCCTAACGCGAACACATTCACAAAAAAAAAACCAACAAAAAAAAAAAACTATCCAACACCAATGGCGGCGGCAAAGGCGACTGCGACTGCGACCGGACAAGGACATCAACGAAACACCAGCGCAATGAATTATAAACAAATTACGCAAATGAAAATACAAAACTCAATTCAAATTCAACATCAAATTCAAATGCACAAATTCCGAATGCAAAATGCACACAAATAATTATAATGTCGACATATAATTTTATTTTCAAGTGGACAGCGTGGCCGCAGGACACTGAAGCAGAGCGCACCAGCGCGCTCTCTCAAACGAGCACTCGCCACACACACAAACACACACAAACACACATACGCATTTATTGTATGTCTAACGCGCCGACTTGCATTTGGTGTCTGTTGTGCATGTGTACGAGCTTGTTGCATATGCGAGTGTTTGCGCCTGTGTGTGAGTGTGTGTGTGTGCGAACGTGGCTTTTGTGGCGCTAAAATAATTTCCATTAATTTTATTTAAACTGGCGAATCTCCGCGGAGAATCGCAATTAAAATGGTTTGTTCTAAATGCGAATAGCTAGCGAGGCGTGGCGTGGCGTGGCAACGGGCGGGGGCAGCGTTTGCGTTTGTTCGGCATTTGTCGCATTTGGGCTTGGCTCATGGCAAATGATTTCGAAATGTAATTATGACAATTCGAGCAAAAGAAAAAGCGTTGAGAAACGTCAAAATCATATGACAACAGCCGAAAGTTTTTTTTGCGCAATTAACATCAGCAGAAAATAAAAAATAAAAAACAACAAAAACTCTTTCGTTACAGTTGGCTTTACCGCTGCTGCATGTTGACATTTTTTGTTGTTGCAAGATTGGCGCGCGCACAGTGTACTCGTACTCTAACGACTGGTTTGAAAATTATTAAATTTTACTCTTATTTTAAGTGATAATTTTATAATATTTTTTTGGGTTTTTATATCGTAAACGAATCGTGAATTTTTTTTTTAAATTGCATTTAATCGTTAGTGCATATTTTTCAATAATTGCATGGTTTTGCATATTTTTGGTAAACTGTTAATATTGCTGCATATTTAACAACAAATGCATGTTTTATTAAATATTTCAAAAAAATATTTAAACTAAACTTTTAAATTTTTTTTTAAATCTATCCTAGAAATGTTTTTAGCGCATATTTTGCAGTATGAGTGGAATTCTTTGGGATTTTCATTGCGTGCATATATGCGCATATTTTAAGTATTTTCTATTATTAAATTCGTTTTCCAAGTCATTACTTCGCTGAATAGAAAACGACATAGTCCTTACCTCCTAAGCTAAGCATTTAGTAAACCACCGATCTCTTTGATAAATTACATTAAAACAATTATTGAAGGTTATATCTCCTTAAAAATTTTGACAGCATTCTATTCGGTTCAACTATATGTGAAATGCCTGATCTGCCAGTCCCTTAATTCATTAAGTGGCGATTTTAGAATGGATTTAAAGAACCAATCTTTTAAAGAATATCTCGTTATAAGATATATTATAAGCAACCTATGGTGTAATAAAGATAAGGTGAGGAAAGTAGAAAAATGTCCCTCTCCACTTCGATATTGTTTCTCTATTTGAAAATTAAATGTCTACAAAATTATTAAGTAATTAAAAACAACAACGTAATTTTTTGTTAAATAAAATAAAAACTAGCTTCAATCGAGAAATTTGTATTCTCATTTCTACTTTCCTAACCTTATGATTTAACCATAGTGTAATAAATAAAGTGTGCCAGGTAGCAATCAGGATTGAGAGATAAAGAGATTGCGCATTGCGCAGGTCCGTTACTTTGCTGTCAATATTTTTGTGACGTTGAAAACGTATTTTTCTCAATTTCTGTCACATAGAGTTGTTAACAAAAAATTATATAAATAATAATACATTAAATTTCAGTTCGAAAATATTGATATTGCCAGTAAACCGAAAAGTATGCAACTCAATATTATTGCTCTATAAATTCTACTAATATTAAACATCAAATTGTTTGTAAATACGAGCAGCACATGACCCACAAAATAAACAAACAAAAAACAATCAAGTTCACAACCCTGATTTTGCATCGACTTTGTCGGTTTGTGACGTAACGCGCAGAGAGAGGCAATTTTTCAACGCCAGTTTGCGCAATCTTTATATTTCTCATTCCAGGTAGCAATGACATTCTCTTTCAGTATCCCTACTTGACAGATCTGTTCTAAATTTTTTTAAAATTTCCTTTTCATTTGTTTGTGTCTTCTTAACCCTTCGAGACGAAGTTTAAAATTTAAAATTAATCATGCCACATACATGCTCCTTGTGTTTATAGTTAAAAATGGATACAAACTTTTCAGTATTCCCAATTTATGTGAATTATTAGTATCTCTTTCGATTCAAGTTTCGTTGCCAAATAATTTCAATTTTTGGGTAACGAACGAAAATGAGAGAGAGGAAATATAAATTTTAAATATTTGCTAGAAGTCCTTTTATTTTTAATTGAATGATCTAAAAACACAGAATTTCATTAATAATTTTTAAATAAATACATGTTTCGAAGGGCTTCAAAGCACCGACCTCCTGAGAGAGTTATACCAAAATGTATTTTACAAAGTCTGACAGCGTGAGGGAGTACTCTTTTACCAAAGAGAGTGAGAGCTCCAATCCTCTCCCTACCGGGGCACTTTGTTAAATACACTTTGAGTTACAAGAACAATTTTAAGAAGCACTGCATATAAAAGCTTAACATAAGTTCTCTTTTTTTATAAAAAAAAAACCCATAAACACGGGCTTTAGCAGCTCTTCTTCAAAGAGTCTTCGAATCTTTCTCCATTTTGTTGAATAAAGTGCAAAGCAAGGCTTGCTTTATTAGTGACCATTAGAAGAGCTTCATGATCAGACCTATTTAAGAAAATTTTGTAGAAAAAAGAACTTGAAAGTGAAATTTTTGTAATTGTTGGCCAAAATCAAAGAAATCAAATTTGTTACGCTGTTTTGTTCATTGGAAGTTCATTAATTAAGTTGACGACAAATAAAAGTGCAATCGAATACGACGTGTGCGCCGCGTCTGTCTGTTTGTCGCCAAAATCCCCTGGGCGCGCGCGCAAAAGGCGGCAGCTGCCAAAATGGCGAACGTGTGTTCGCTGCGCGTTAAACTGACATTTTTGTTGTTTAGTTTTGTTTTGCTTTGTTTTATTGTGTTTACTTTGTCGCTTTGTCGTTTCGTTGTTGGCGGCGGCGTTGTTGTTTTAACGCTATTAACCACAAACACATGCACAAACGGCTGCTGCTTGTGGGTGGCACCACCCCCTTTCCCCGAACCAAACCTTCTTTGCTAAGCTTCAAGTTGGCTGCTGCCTTTAGTTAGTTGTGAGGATATTGACTGAAAGTGACTTTGGCATTGGCAGAACTTTCGACGTCATGTTGCAATTGTATAAGTGTATATGTCTGTGTATGTATGCTTGTGTTTGTGTATGGTCGAGTGTGTGTGTGCGCGTGTATGTGCCTTAGCGACTTCCGCTGTCGCGAAATGGAATTAAACTTTGTGTCGCTGGCGTTGAAAAGTTAAGTTTCGCTTTTGACGACATGCAACACCCTCCGCCTTCGCTGCGCACATACACACATACACACATACTCTCGACTCAGCTCAGGTGCAATCATTGAAACACGCCACGACACGCCCCCCAGCAATATACGCCCACTCTGCTGCACAGAGTTGCAATTTGTCAAACAATGTGACAACTGCTGCTGCTGCTGTTGTTGTTGTTGGTTGCTGCTGCTACTGCCGTTGCTGTGAAAGACGCTCCTCGCGAACGCTTTTCTAAATTAATTAAATGACGTTTTGTGCTTGTTTGTGTTGGTGAGCAGCTGCACGTGTATGTGTTTCGCCTGTGTGTGTGTGTGTGCAGGATAAACATCCCAACGTTTGTTGTTTGTTTCTGTGTTTTTTCTGTTTGTTTGTTTGTTTGTTTGTTAGTGTCGCCCTCTTGTGACTTGACTCAAATAAATTGCAACATTATTTGCTGTTGCTGTTGCTGCTGCTGTCGTCGAAAACGTCTCCCGGTGACTTGTGCGAGTAAGTTGCATGCCACAGATTCCTTTGTTTGTGTGCATTAATTGCTATATTTAATTACACGTTATTAAAATTTGGCTAAAAGGACATTTACCCGGAAGACTCTCCTACAGAATTTATTAAAAACGCTTAGAACAAACTTTTCGCATATGTACTCGTACGTGTACATGGTAAGCAATTAAAGGGTAATGTGTATGAGAAAAGCAAAGTAAGATAAATACGTGGACATTGTAATCTGAAATATTGTATTATTTTATTCCTGTTTTTGTATTTCTTTCTAATGTAAAATCGTCCACTGATTCCAAAAATAAAGAAAAGAAACAATAAATTCGAATCGGTTTCAAGGAGCTTTAAATTAGAAATCGTTAATCCAAGTTGTATTAATTAAGTTCGGAACAGTTCCCATCTGAGCCATTCATACTCATACTTAGAATTTAAAAAATGTTCTACTAAATTTTTTAAACGAAGAAATTTCGATTCCTATGGAAAATGTAATAAATTACCATGGCCAAAAATTGTTTCAAAAGCGTTGTTCCTAAAACTTAAAAGGTCCTTAACATGGATACAAACTAAATTTTTAAGCAGAATATTTTTAGCCGCTCCAAAATTTGGGTTTTATTATAAAAAAATTCAAAATTTAAAAATATCTTTGCCAATCGTCGACAAATCCAAAACTTTCAAATCAAAAACCGATAAATCCAAATTCTTGTTTCGCAATTTGTAAGTATTTTTATTTATTTTTTTACTTGAAGTTTTTTTCAAGCAATACAAGGTTTTTATACTGAGTTTATTCTTCCATTTGTAACGCCCATAAGGGGCGTGGTAGATATGATAATATACAATATATTCATATATATGAATTATTAGCGTCGAATTGTGAGTCGATTTAACGATGTCCTTCTCTCCGTTTGTCTGTCTGTTTGTCTGTCTGTCTGTCTGTCTGTCTGTCTGTCTGTCTGTCTGTCTCAGCACCGATTACAGCCATAGTTGAAGATATATCGAAATTTAGTATGTGAGGTTCTATTCTTCAAGCAGAGGTAAAGTTCTAAGATGAGCAAGATCAGATCAAAAATACTTCCCCCTCCCATACAAACCACCCCTTTTTTATATGTAACAAATTATTTAAAATAATTTCATTATAGATAATCGGTTCAAATTCGGTATTAAACATTTAAGTAGAATAACGAAACTCTATTAAAAAAAAAACCGAGCAACGCCGGCTACTTTAAGCTAGTTTTATATATTACTAAATAAAAAAAGCGATATCAAAATCTAGTCGAAATAAAATTAAACAGGTGAGCGCATCGAGCAGCGCCGCACACAACGCTCCAAAGTAAATTATTTACGATTATTTTGGATTTATAAATTTTTGGCGCGAAATTTCGCGGAGCGTTGCTAATTAGCGAACGCGTCGCGCGCTCAATGTTAACGCATTTATGAGCTGGAAATCCATCCGTAAACGCATTTCATAACACGCAATTTCCGCCGCTAAACTCGTTTTAGGCGCGGCTTCACATTCATTACGAATTGCCAACGCCTCGCATTAGCCGAGGCGACGGCGGCGGCCTCGCGCTTCAACGCGATGCAAAGCATCACTTGGCATCGCGTTGAAGCGCAGTGCCGCAACCAGAAATTATGCTCCTTTCGGCCATGTCGGTTAGTTATGCAAGTCAAGCGAGCGAGCGTTGTTGCGCTATTTCAAAATTTGAGCGCGCGCTTAAAAAGTTCCACTTCCCATAGACTGACAGATTCAATGGCCGAAAGCTGTTTTCCGAAAAGTTACGTGTTGTATGTGGATATGGACAGAAATGGCGAAAATTACACTCGAAAAATGTACCGCTTAATATTAACTGGCGCACAGTGTTGCGCCGTTGTGCAAAAAAGAATCGAAAAATTTCGATTTTGATATTATTTCATTGTAAAAACTTATTGGAATAATATTCTATTCTATTCTATTCTATTCTATTCTATTCTATTCTATTCTATTCTATTCTATTGTATTCTATTCTATTCTATTCTATTGTATTCTATTCTATTCTATTCTATTCTATTCTATTATATTCTATTCTATTCTATTCTATTATATTCTATTCTATTCTATTCTATTCTATTCTATTCTATTCTATTCTATTCTATTCTATTCTATTCTATTCTATTCTATTCTATTCTATTCTATTCTATTCTATTCTATTCTATTCTATTCTATTCTATTCTATTCTATTCTATTCTATTCTATTCTATTCTATTCTATTCTATTCTATTCTATTCTATTCTATTCTATTATATTATATTCTATTCTAGGTCAGTTGGGTCAGTTAAAATCGTTTTTTCGAATTTCGGGATTGAATTAAGATTTTAAGCGATAACTCGACTTACGTCCAAGGAGCGGCTTGATTCCAGAGCGTTTTTCTTGAATTTATAGTGTTTCATCTCTGGACGTACTCATCATTTCTAAATCATGTTGACTTAATCATCACGAGTACGATTAAGTCAGCACTAACTTAAACCTAGGCTGGGCAACCACCGGTAACTTTGTTATTAACTACTGATTCGACTACGATCGTAACCAATTACTGGTTTGACTAAGATGACTGTTATCGTTATCAAAGGCATGAACGATTATCATTACAGTAATCAAAATCAAGGAAGTAAACGATTACTCAATAAGGTTAGGTTAGGTTGCACTGACTGATCGAAGCCACGAATAGACTTGTTAGTCTTAAAAAATACCAGGTTGAGATCCTTTTTGTCTATCTTTAAGTAGAGTTGACGTCATTTAGGATGCGGGAACTATTGGCAAAATTTATAAGAGCCTTTTTAACTATTTTGGCGACTTCATCGAATCGCTCATTAACAACTTTATATATTATTGTAGTAATACATTTTAATGTCTGAGTTGAAGTTATTAAAATCAAAAAATTGTTTACGAAATATGATAGATGCATTTTTATTCGTTAATTTAGTTGATTGCCCAGCTCTGGTACTAGCCCTTTTTTGATGAGACATGTTTAAGTTAGTTTACTTAATTCAAAAAAATAACAATAATTCTAAAGTCATGGTTGTAGCTGGTTCAATTCAATAAGAGAACTGAAATTTTAGTATTGTATGCAATGCATTTTGAACATGAAAAGAGTAAAAATATAGGAAAGGGTTTTAGTATTATTCTGTGATTTTTATGTCTTGGACTAAAAGGTGTTACAAAATTAAAGAATTATTTAATATGATCAAAGTTTTACCACATTTATATATTTTAAAGAAATTTACATCAAATTATCCATTTAAAGTTTCGTTTCGTTTCGTTTCGTTTCGTTTCGTTCCATTTTATTTTATCTTTCCTTCTAAACAATAATTATTTAACTTAATATATTAAACTTTCGCTCATACATATGGCGGGATCTAGAATTTAAATCCAAACCCGAAATGAAGAGTCAAAAGGGTTTTTGCAATCTGTACTATAGAAAATCAATTTTTCCAGTTGCTAAACTTTCTGAGAATTAAAGTTCGAATAGACAAATTTACAAATTGTTTTCATTACACCGGGTATGAATTGAAACTCGGTTCCAACCACACAGAGCATGCTCTGTAGTCAATCGCACTTAACCTGCTGAGCAATCCAGCAAACACGTTGCTTGCCAAATTGGTAAAATGACTTTGTCAATAGACTTTAAATAGAAACTCGATTTCGAGGCTACTAAAAGTGTTTTAAATATTTAATTTCTTATATTCGAAAATCGGTAAAATTAAATTTTTTTATTCGAATCTATTGTAAAATAATTTTAAAGGTTTTTCTTTCAAATAAGTTAGTTTGCTGCGAATGTGACACTGTGCATCGCAGCTATAATACCAAATATTCAGCGCCTACCAAACAAACAAACCAAACCAGACCAAACGCCCATGAAGAACGAAACGAAACGAAACGAACGAACGAACGAATGGACGAAACGAACGAAACGCAGTTATAACAATTTTAAAATACCATCGAGACTAAGTGGCAATCAAATTGATTTATTTTTGTTTACGTAAAACGACAAAAGTTTACCTTCTATGTAAGCGTGTGTTTATGTCTGTCTGTCTGTCTGTCCATTTGTTTGGCTGTGCGATTGTGTGTGTGTGTATGTGTGCAGGGGATTGGTGTGAGTGTTGCTTCATTACTAGGCTATAATGCCCTGCAGAATGTGTTTGTATAAATTTTTTACTACAAGGTAAAACGCCGCGTTGAAGTGGCAGCAGCGGGATTAGTGTCGCTGCCACCGCTGCCAACCGCTGCAACAAAGTCCACCTTTGATAGTGATGATGCTGATGCTTATGTTGTTGTATTTGTTGTTGTTGCTGTTGCTATGAATGATGGTGATGATGATGATGGCGATGTTGTTGTTGTTGCTGCTGCTGCGAGTCAACTTTTCGAGGACACCAAGTTTATGTAAATGGGCGAAACTGTAGAATAATATGCCAAAAAAAAAAAACACAAACAAAAAAAAATATGTTGCAAAAGTAGCAAAAAACATGCGCGAGCGTTTATTTAACAAACTTTACAATTTATTATTTAATTTCGAAAAAGTTTCGAAATTTTTTGCGCTGCAAATAAATAATATTTAATTTACAGCGCTGCTTTAAAATTTAGAAATGGAGGGCAGCAAAATGAGTAACGGTTTTTCGCGTATAAACGTTTTGCGAAAATTCTTGAAAATAACAAAATTCATTTTACAAATCAATTAAATTTTATCTATTGTCATAGTTTTGGTAATCGGATAACCAGAACCGAAGTTGTTTGCAATTAAGTTTTCACCAATGCGGAATCTTGAAATTTCTCTATCATCTCTCTCTCTCTCTCTCTATCTCTGAAACTGTTTTAATTGTTGAATTTATTTTTGACTAGCTTATAATGCCCGGCATTGTATGGGTTTTGTTTTGAATATAAATACATGTAAGCAGCGGAACTTCCCGGTACTTTAGCGTTTCTAAGTTATGGCGGTGGGCGTTAAATTGATCCAACCACGCCCATTTTAGGTGGCATTTTCGAAAGTGGTCATACAAACTCTAATACCAAATTATTAGGAGAAATATTAGCAATGCAACTAACAATTTTTACTAAATTTAACAAATTGTGGGCGTTATAAGTGGGCGTTGCAGATTTAGTATTGCCTAATATTTTTCCCGGTGCATCCCTATACATGTTTCCTACATGGCGCATCAAATTCCTGAGCAATGGTGGTAGGCGTTAAATTGGTCGCCCACGTAGTTGCCTATACAAACTCTGATACTAAGAGCAGATTTTTAAGAGCAATAAAACCGAATTAATAGAATATTTTTAAATAGTTTCACAAATTGTGAGCGTGAAAGGTGGTTGTGAATCATTTTTTGTTTGCCCAAAACTATCTTAGGCGTGAGAACAGCAACTCAGCAAAATTTCAATGCCAATCGGATGTACAAAGAAAGTTATAAACAAACATTTATTTTTATATATATAAAGTTTGTTTTTAATAATACCGAGAAAACCAAATATACATATTGCAACAAAATAATTTTAAAATAGATTTTTCAGTTATGAAGTTATAAGCATTTATCGCTAATGAAATATTAAGTTTAGACTCTCTCTTTGGAACACCAAAGCTTTTATAGATTACACTTAACTGGTCATCAGTTTAGCGTTTAGATAATCGAAGAGAAAAGGATTTTCATATATGTAAGTGCAAGTTTTGACTGGGCATCTCAAAAATGAAGTGGTTAGTGCATTTTTTTGCATATTTTTCAATAAATGCATTTTTTGCATATTTTCTAATGAATGCATATTTTTGCATATAAAAAAACTATAATTTTTAAAATTTTTTAAATTCAGATAACTTTTTTAATAGTTAGCTTAATAGCGCATATTTAATTAAAATAATAGATCTCAAAAATTTTAGTCTAGGCTGCTGGATTGGCTTATTGAGTAATTATAAAAAATGGTTTTAAGTGGATATATTTGTTGCTTTAGTGCATATTTTGAGTTTTAGTAGTGAATATTATGCGCGCATATTTTCGATTTTTTAGTGCATGAAATTCCTTTTTCTGGTATTGTATATAATCAGAAATTAATCAAACTGTTAAAACTGAAAAAATCTAAAGGCTATTCTCTATCTGCCATGCCCACTTCTAACAGCTATATTTAAAGAATCCTTATTGAAGTAAAAAAAACTGAATAAGTTCGCTTATATTGGTTATGGAAAATCAAAATTTAGATCCTGGACTTCAGTCGAAACTGTTAACAGATTTAACAGAAGTGGGCATAGTTGAATCAATTGAACGCCTACAGCTATAGCTCAGAAAGCATCCATAAAGAAGATGAATGTTGATATAAAGCTGCATGCCAACAATATCTGCCAAAAAAGAAAGAGAATCGAATTAAAAAAGTTGTTAAGAGATCACTGGAACGACTTGAATGCTCTGATTGGGAAATTTGCTATGGTGGCCATATCTCTTAGTTTATAAGCACATAAAGTGGGCGGAATGCCAGCTAACAATCAAAATATTTACATTCAGTGAAGACCGAGCAATTTCGGGTACAATATAAATCACAAGTTAACCTACTTTTTATGTGTATTTAAATTTTTAAAAGTGCAAACGAAAGAAAAAAAAAATGCATAACTCTCAAAGTTAAGCGATAAAGAACTCAACGTCTGTGTGCAAGTTAAAATTCGTGTTATCAACAAAATCCGCATTGTAAAAAAATGTGGCATCTCTACGCACACAAGCACAAGCATACATTTTAAATTACTACTACATGCAAGTAGAACAACAACTTTGGCGTGTAAACGCTCACGGCGAAGGGACGAGCGAGCGAGCGAGCGAGCGAGCGGTTGAGCCTCTTATTTTGGAATACAAAAAATAAGAAGAATGACCGTGTGTGCCGCCGCCGCCGTTGAAACGATAAAACCCCGTAGCCATGGAGGAGCCAGAAATTGCTGCTGCCGCCGCTATGATTCTCAGTGAATCTTGTAGGCGTGTGCATATGTGTGGGTGTATGAGCGTGTGTGTGATGAGATTTTATTCATACAATTTTATTATTTGCAATTTTATTTTTGCACATAAAAAATGGTTTAAAAGTGCTTACAGAACAGAGCAGAGCGTTGCCATATATTTATGAAAAATCTGCCGCTATAAATGTAATTGCGAAAAATGCCAACGTTGGACTTGAAAGTGTTTCGCGAATTTAAATGGCGGCGTAAGTTGTTCTCTTCTTCTTCTTTTTCAATTTAGCGGGTGGCGGCGCATGTTGAAAATCGTCGCTATTTTTTCGCGGTAGTTGTTGCTGTTGTTGTTGCTGTTGTTGTTGTCGCCGCAATCTGTTTCGCATCGCACGTAAAATATAAGGTAATTTGTGGAAATTTGATGTTTATCGTTAAATTGTTTTTATTTGCAGCGTCATTTACGCCCGCAAAAGGTGGAGTGGGCGGCGGCGGCGACGGCGACGACTGTCGTTTCGTTTACCAGCCACAATACAATTACAAGTGGCAGCCGCATCGCGGTTGTTGTTGTTGTCTGTTTATGGAAGTTAAGAGTTGCCAGCTGCGCTCATTTGTCGAAATAAAACATTTTTACATGGAATGACATTTAAATGTAAATTTAATACCAAAAGGAACTTTTTAAAGTTGTTTCAGTATTTTAATTTCTGAAAAGTTGTACGAATATATCGATACAGAAATTTGTAGTAATTTTTTGATGGTTGTTATTTTTTATTCGAATAACCTTTGTAACAACAGTTAAAGCAATGCTAGAAATTAATATGCAAAAATGTAAAAAAAACCAAGATTTTTTTAATACATATTGTAAAACAGGACAAGAGCACTTCTGACTTTACTTCAGTCTTGCTGAATAGATGATCAACTGATCTATATAGTAGCATGTAAATATTGAGTTGTATTTTCGATAGAGAGCGTCAAGTTGAAGCCTCTCTTACGACAGGTTTATATCTTGGTTTCAATTTTCCAAAATTAATTTGGGCATATCTCATTTTTATATACGAGAGTGGTCAGATAAGTACTTAACCTCACCGCTCGATGAAAGCCTACTTTACAGACCTTGAGATAGCGTATATTAAGAGAAGTTACGGAACTTGGAGCATTGCTAGGTCAAGTGTATCGAGCTAATAGAGATTATGTTAAGAAATAAATAGCCACTTTTCAAAATATTCGTTTTTCTTTTGTAGGCTAAGTACTTATTGGACCACCCTAGTAAACTTACTTTAAAACAATTGAATATATTATTTACTATTGATCGTGAATATAATATTGTAGAAAAGTAAATATGTATTTGGCACAACCACTATATCATAGTAAAGTACAGGCCGAACTGTGTATGAGCTCTTTTCATGGTAAGTTGTTAATCTTAAAAGATTTGTCAAAGGCTTGTTGAGAGGGAACCTATTTTCGAATGGAAAATAATTGTTTTTCGTCAGCTGTTAATTGAACCAAAGACGTTCCGTGATGAAGACCAATACACTAACCATCAAGCTATGCATGGTGTAATAAATATAAGGTAAGGAAAGTAGAAAATTGCAAAAAAAAATTAACTTAAAAGTTAGTCAGAATTCGAGGTGAGTTCGCTCAATTTGCGTTCTTATTATTAAACCATGCTTAGAGCAGCAGATATTTAAAAAAACAGTTTTCTAATTAAAAAATAAAATACTGTCCATATTCTTACAGAATTTTTAAGATTTTATTTAAAGTTTATTTTTTCTAATCGTTTTGCTTAAAAAGTAGTGCAATTAGAATTAGTAGATATTTTCCGCATAATCTCAGAAACTATTTAAAAATAAGTGAATATGGCAACTCTGGTGTATGGGCGGTTATCTCGCATCCTGGGCAGAATTTTAATTGAAGATCATTTCGTTGGCCATAATTCTTTATCACTGCAATTGTTGTAGCTGTTTGGTTGTTGTTTTCTGATTGTTGGTGTTGCTGCTGCTGTTGTTTTTGTTGTTATGTTTGGTTATTTTCAATTGCAGTGCGTGAATTTCAACGATAATTGTTGTGCGAAATTAACATAAAAGCAACAACAACAATAATAACAACAACAACAACAATGTGGCCAATTAAATCGAATCAATTTCCGAAATCAATTTTTAATTTGTGCATTTTTATTCAGTTCTCTGTGTCTGTCTGTCTGACTGTCTGTCTGTCTGTCTGTCCGATCGTCTGTCGCTGTTCAAGTTCGGTCAGCGGTTAATTTAATTTCGGCCATAAACTCACCTTAACGTTCACATTCACATCGACATCGCCATCACCGTTCGCCGTCCGTCCATTCGCATTGCCCAGCCGCACATCTTCACCGATATCGAAAACAATTGTCGCATCGCTCTCGCGGTGGCGCTCGTTGCGCGGACGTTCTTTTGTGTATTTGTGGTTCTTAAACTTTGGCAAAATGTTGATCCAACAGTTCATTAGGAGCTTAAAGAAGATGGCCAGCGTCCTCTGCACATTTGTCAGCGTTAATTTGGTCATTTTTGTTCAAAAGTTTTTGTTTCTTTTCAAAGAGTTTTGCACGTATTCACGAAATTTTGGCACATTTCTGAGATCGAGACAAACGAAATTACGAAATAAAATCAAAACAAAACAAAGGTAGAAATTTTTTGTGAAACGAGAAATTTATCTTTGTTGAATTGAAAACACACAAAGTGACAGTGTGACAGCCAGTCTGAGGTTAATTGTACACTTTACTATGTTTGGTTTCAATTAGTTTGCGAGGGAGTTGTTTTAGAATATTATTTCTGCAATGGATTTTTCTAAAGAAATTTTAAATATTAGACAGAAAGTCTTGTAATTTTTTTTTTAAAAATACTTCGAACTTTGGTGGAATAATTTTAAGTTGAGGTAAATATAAAAAAGTCGCTCTATTTTTTGAAAATGTTTCTCTCTTTGCAATACAAGTTATTGTGTAGTTGCCATAATTGTTATAAAATAATTAAGTAAATACAAGAAAAACATCAACGTAGTTTTTTCTTGAAAAACGAACTTTATAAAACGGCAGAAAAGTAAGCCACAAATCGAGGTGAGTTCGCTCAATTTGCGTTATCATTTCTACTTTCCCTACATATTATTCAACAATTCCCAAAAAGTTAAATTGTTCTTCTCACGAGAGTAACACTTATTTGTGGAGAACTAGCGCCTGATGCGCTCCATTCGTAAATACCGAAAGTTGTGATCTCAAAGTGACTCGGGTTTTTGTTTTTAACCAAAAAGTTACATTTTCGATTATTGATATGTTAGTAAGGATGCAAAATATATGTATCGATGAATCGATGTATCGATATTTTTGTGACAATAATTTTTATCCGATAAATTGATACTTCATTATTTAATTGAATTATCTTCAAACGTTTGCTGGCGATAACTTTTTAAAAGTTGTATATATGTATTAGAAAGTGTGATCAATATTTTGAATAACGAAACAATGTCAAATCATTGTGAATGATCATTTGTTACGTGGATATTAAATAACATATTGACGGAAGTGGAAGGTATGACCAAGTTTATATATAAATGATCAGCTTCGGATTCTGAGTTGAATTAGCGATGTCTGTCCGTTTGTCCCAGCGATTACAGCCGTAGTTTATGAGCTATCAAGCTGAAATTGGTATGTGAGCTACTATTCTCCTAGCGGAGGTTAAGTTCAAAGGTGGGCAAGATCGGACCAAATCTACAAACTACCCCTTTCCATGCGAAAAAATGTATTTAAATAGTTCCAGTGCTGATATGCAATTCTAATATGATATTTAATACTGAAGGTAACACAAGATAAGAAACATAAGAAAGCTAATTTTTTCCAAAATTGGATTTACCGGTTTTTGCTCAGAGCAGAAGAAATGAGAGTTTGAGTTAATTTTTTGAAAAATTTTTCGATTTTCATACTAGGCGCACATAAGTAGAAAGAAAGTAACACGCAGCCAAATTGAAATGCCGACGAATTTCATTCGAACTCACAACAACTACAACTATGTTTTACTCTACTTCTCCACGCATTGAGTTCTTGTTGTTGTTTTCACTAACAAATTTATGCTCCGTTACAAGGATGAGAGAGATCTTTCGCACAAGCATTGACAAGAGAGGAAGGAACAAGCCGAACAAAAACAAAGCAATTGTGTGTTAATGCAATCTGAAGGAAGTAGAAAGAGAGAAAAAACTGAAATTGCCTTTTTTTGTTTTTGCCTTACTTTACATTTTGTGCGCCTGGTGGGTGGTACACGGGTTGCAAATCAAATGAACAATTTTGGTTTGTCATTCAAATGACCGAGAGAGATTCTTACTCAAAATTAAATTTTGTCAGGAATTGCAGTTTGTCAACTTACAAATTGAAAGTTGGAATCTATTTACATACGTTACTATACTGGGAAGTACGAAATAAGTAAATAACCACTTCTCTAAAAATTGTTTCGGCTAAGTACTTATCAGACCACTCTCATTAGAAACTTGGTCAGAATTAAAAACTAAGTCAATCTAGCCATGTCATTGTAAGAAAAAGAGTAATTATACAAATTTGTTTACTGTATTTTTATTTAAAAATAATCAAGAGTGAAGTAGAAATAATATTCCTTGAATTTAAAGATATTGACCAATTTAGTTTTAACGGTAAATACTGATTACATACATATATGAAAACTATCTTCTATTACTTACCACTCACTTTAAACAGCAAAATAAAAACCAAAAATTCTTTGATTTATTTAACTTTAGTTTTATTTTAGTTTTATTTGATTTGATTTGATTTTCTTTCTTGGTTAATTATGTTCCAATAAATGCTTAAAATGCTGTTGTTGTTGTTGTTTATACCTAAGAGACAGCTAAATCGTATTTAAATAACATGTACACAATATCGCTTATCATACGACTTAGCCCACAAAGTACTCGTACTATCATTTCTAACGTACTGTAATACTTATGTAAATAGAAAAAGTGACGCCATCAATTTTATTTATTTATTTTTGTTAGTTTACATGGTAAATTTATGAATATTTTGATTAATTTTAAATATAATATTAAGTTCATTTATTCATATTTATAGCTACTCAATGGTTTCGTAATATCATTCTCTGAAGAAGTAGTTTAGACTAGTTTATCATTAGCAACTTCTATTTACATAATTCGCTTAAAGCACTTAAGTTTAATTTATATACTATATACTATATATATATATGTATATATATAAGTATCTATACTATAAATATCGTTTGTTATAAATAAATGCCTTAATGTACAATGTGCAGTATTAGAATTGTGTAAGTTTTTAATATCACCGGTGCAAAAACATTTATACAACCCATTTAGAACAAAAAAAAATTCATATAGTTGAAATATTTGCTAGATACAATAGCTTAGATATGATCGCTTTTGAATATAGTAGACATCGGCTAAATTTATTGTATGTAAATGACACACCAAAAAGTATTTGAATTTCATTAACTTTTGCGGAAAAAGTATCCGTTGGATGAAAGCTGTAAGTTGAGATTTATCTCTTTTTGGCTTTATATGAATATATCTGCTTATGTATCTGTATTCTTAAAATATTTGTAAAAGATACAAAGCCTCAGGCAGATATATATTTCATTTTATTATGGCGAGAATTGTCGAATAAATTTTGTCTTTTTGGAATTTGAATCTAACCATGGTTGAATAATAAGGTTAGGAAAGTAGGAACTCACCTCGATTTCTTTGTCTGCTTTAATTTTAAATTAAATTTGTTACTTTGTTGTTTTTATTTGCATGGTAATTTTGTCGCAACCATGGCAACTGACCAGAATATTTAAATTTTCAAAGAGAGTAACAATATCGAGATGGAGAGGGACATTTTTCTACTTTCCTCACCTTTTAATTATTACACCATGAATCTAACCAAACATTTTATTTTAAACTTAAATTTCGATATTAAATTTAGACATCACCAGACTTCGTCAGACATGAACAAAAGATTATTCAGTTAAAGGAATAGTTTTTATCGTTTACTTCCGTGTAATCTAAATAAATATTTTGTATATTTTAACTACAACATTTAAATAAATTTAAACTCAACATTTCTTTGAATAATGGATGCTACACAAACAATCAGTAAAGAAAAAAAACAACGCATGGTTGAATTATAAGGTTAGAAAAGTAAAAATATGAACGCAAATTGAGCGAACTCACCTCGATTTCTATCTTATTTTTCAGAAGTTTGATTTTTTATTATTGGAAATAACTAAATTGTTGTTTTTATTTATTAAATGTTTTTGTTGCAACCATGGCAACAGGAAAAAAATTTAATTTTTAAAAAGAGAAAAAATATCGAGGTGGAGAGGGACAATTTTCTTCTATCCTCACCTCATACATATTTATTGCACTATGCAACAACGTAGTTTTTTGTCAAAAATCAGAAAAACAAACTTAAAAAATGTGCAAAAAAATAAGGCAGAATAAAGTGGTGAGTTCGCTCAATTTTCGTACTCATAGGAGACTCTCCCAACTTATAACTCAACCATGGAATAAACTGCGCATTCATTATTTCAAAATAAAATTAGTTTATTTCATTTATACGATTTATGTAAATTGAACTGCGATCATATCTCGGCCATTGCCTAATTAATCTATTCAATAAATCTACAAGTACTTATCGTAAATTTATAACTTCTATTTAGTATTATAAAAAAGTTTCCCTTAACCCCTTCCACCCTTATTTAATTAAGTTTATATTCAGTTTGCAGTTTGTTTTTTTTTCGACTATTTTAAGTACGTTTATGACTGCTGCAATTTACAACAGTTGTTAAAAATTTAAAATGGCAACACTAAGTGAACAATTTTTCTTTTGTTGGTATATAAATCAGAAATCGGTAATGAACGAGTCGAAACATTTACGAGTTTGTGTCAGTCATACTTGAAATTTTCGTGAAAGATGAAAGAACTTGGACGAAAAAACTTAATCAATTTTTGGTGTCGTAACCAAGTCGTAAAACTTTGCACTCATTTTTATGGAATATTTTAAAAAGTTATCTGCAGCTTATGTGCAGCAATAAACTGAATTAGTTTTCCTTTTTTTTTGTCTTGTTTTGTTAACAAAATTCCGAGGAGTAACTTCATTTAGAGCAGTATACATGATGTATAAAAAACAATGAGAACATACAGACAAAAATGCATACATTCAAACATACATACACACACTCATACATACTGAATTAGATACTAAAACTAGAGAACAACTTTAAAATGGTAATTGCCAAAAAGGAACAGTTAAACGCTGACGTTAAAAACGGTTATTCTAAGTGGTACATTAATTTCAACTGAGAGCGAACGCTAACAAAACTTATTGCTGAGCTATGTACTTTTTTGGGGAACATTAAAATCTTTTAAGCATCAATTTCGCAAAGCTTTTGAATAGTTTTTGGCGCACTTTTACATAACTTAAGTTAATCCGGTAACTTTGCATAATTCCATAATAAAGTGTTTATCTCAAATAAAACAAAAAAATCAACAAAAGCTATTTCGTTTGGGTCTAATAAATGTGTTTCATTTATGCCATGTACACTTTTTCAAGTTATAACTTTGTCTCAAATAATTTAAAGCTTTCAGGAAAATGAATGACACAAACAAACCTTATTTGGCACAACTAATTTATGAAAACAAAACTTTTGCAACAGTTTCATTTGCTTGTACCAAACAATAAGTTAGAATCCAATCTTTATGTTAAGTATGACATAAATCGTCCACTTTGCCTGCCGCACACGAGACTGAACTAATTTTTTTTTTGTTTCGCACAAACGAAATGTTTTTCTTAACACCGAATGTCCTTGCCCGCTCATTAGCAATAAGTATCGGTTCGTTATATTTGTGTAAATACATTTGTTAAATGAGCTCCATTGTTGCCACATTTCTCGCGCTTAATAATTGCATTTCCATTTAATTCAGTTCATTTTGCAACTTAATTCCTCAGTTTTTTCTTGTTGTTGTTGTAATTATTCATATGTGTTTTAGGGTGTACCGTACTGTGAAAAAGTCGAAAACGTGTTAACTAATAAATTAATAATCTTGAATAAATCAAAGCATATATCACATTTTTTAGAGTAATTCACAAAGTGTCATAACTAAAGATCAAGCGAATATATATTTTTATGGCCGATGGCGATATATCAGTTTATATATTGTATATGTTTTAATTCTACAGATTTGAAAATAAGTTTCGCTCTGGTTTAAAAATTTTGATTAGTCGACTTTTTCACAATCAGCTGCTGAAATAATTCCAGCAGCTGATAACTTCATCGACATTTGGATAACATTTGAATAACATGGCCTGGATGTTAATATTACAAGTTATAATAGACAGTGTCATAATCATAAAATAAGGGCATTCCCTTAAATGCGAAAGTGCCTCGAAAATCTCGAAACTTCGCAAAGTTTTCGAGTCTGGAGAAACAACTGTAAAAAATAGTACATGCTTTTCAAATATTCGAGACAAATTATTCTCGTAAAGCTCTTCGTATATTTCAGTGTTGCCTATATGTAAAAAAAAACTTCAAATGTTTAAGTGTTGCCTTTATGTCAAGCAGCTATTAAAGCATTATCCTCTAATGTTATAACATCAAAATTAGTTCTTCAAGGCAGGAATGAACTAGATCTTCTCGGTCACAGACATAGAATTAACCTTATCAGGGTTCCAGGACATTGGAGCATAGTAGGTAATGAAGTAGCCGATGAACTGGCCAGAAAGGGTTCCGGTACCTATAGGTCAAGTCAAAGAGTCAGGCTTCGTACCCTCCACTCCGCCTTTCCAACCGCATTAGAAGTCTTATCTGACTACCCACTAATGAACATTTTAAAATTCCTAAACAATTCAGAATGGCTCCAGCATTGATCCCTCCCCTCCCATCCCCTTCAAGAGATTTGTGGTAGCAAAACGGCATTAATTATGCAACTTGTGCTGGTGGAGCTCCACCAGTTTTTCCACTTATACTACTACTACTAATTAGAAAATGACAATAGGCAGCACTAATTTAAAAATTTTACTAGGCAACACTTAAAGAAACAGTTATACTTCGAAAACAGCTGACAGAAGTGTTAAATTGCTGAAATTTGCAAATGTTCTAGAGGCCATTAAAAGATGCGATCCTGTAAAGAGGCTCGTCACTTCTCGAGCTTCTCGAGTTTTTCGAGTTTTTCGGATATTCGCGTTTAAAGGAATGCCCCTAACATGTTTATCATAAGTTACAACACTCGAATATGAAACTATGTGAATTGAATGTGATTATTTTTTTAATAATATTCTTCTTTAATTATTTGCAATATAATTTTGGTAATTGCAAACTTATTCTGCTGTTGTATAATAAGTGTGAACCACCCTGATGAACATTGAACAGAAGTTTTGTTGCTGCTTAATCGAACTGCAAATATTCATAATTTTGTAAGGATAAATGCAAACAATTAAATACATACATACATGCACACTCGATCGCTTGTGTGCACTTACAATTAATTGTGTTGTTGTTGTTGTCTGGTTTTATAAGTTTTGTTTATTTATTGCGTTCATTTTGTGCACACTTCAGAGACATTTTTTTAAATGATTTATTAAAAAATTCCACTCAAAATAAATGAAATTTAATTTTCTTTTAAAGTCGCCTTAAAATTTTGTTTGTGATTTGTTAACTTGACCAAGGAACCATCGCTGAAATATGCCATTCAAACCATTCCGACACTCTAAAATCTATAATGGCCTAAATGCACTCAAACACACACATGCACATACATGGAAAATTATTAAATACTTAGATAGAGATTTATATGCGCCCCGCTGTTATTAAATTTCAATTGCGCCCATTTGCCAAAACAAAAATGTTAATTTCCTAAATTGGATTTTGTTATTTGCGTCATGTCGCAATCACAAACCAAACAATTAGTAATAATTTGTTAGTACTAACGTGTGTTTAGAACATTTTTAGAGGTTGTCAAAAATTAAAAAAACAAAAAAAAAAGGAAAACCAAAATGGAAACTCTGCTCAACTGCACAAATTGGCGTCGTGTTGGTCGGGCGCGCGTTTTGCATTTTTGCAGCGCAGTTAACTCATTTAATGCTTCGTTAGGCGCGCTCCAGCAATTTGTTGCCACTGCAATTTTATTAATATTACTTGCTGCTGTTGTTGTTTTATTAGTGTCATTTTCCAGCAATTTGTTGTTGTTGTCGTTGTTGTTTTGCAATTGCGCCATGACAATAAGCGGCCGCTGTTTTTATTAATATGTTAAAGCGCCCAATAATATGCAACGATAACAATAATGACGCTAATAACCATGGCTAAATGGAATTAAATCGGATTAAATTGTTTGCTACTGTCACACAAACAACAAAAACAACAACAACAACAACAACAACAACAACAACAGAAAAAAGAAGAAGACGACGAGGTAGCGCTCAGCGTTTGTTAAATGTAGATATTTGTATGAGTGTATATGTATGCGTATTAGTTAACCAAGTAGGAAATCATGTGTGTAGCATTGGTTAAGTTAGCGGGTGGAGCATGAGTAAAAACGTGACGTCAATTGCAGTTACCTTAAAAAGAACAGACATATGCATACAAATAAATAATTCAAATAAAATTCGCTAACTAAATTTGCTTTTAATGGATTCTATTTAAACAAATGTAAACATATTTATAAGGGGATTCCTTTAAACGCGAAATGAGCTCGAATATCTCGAAACTCTTTGACTCTGAAAATAGAACTGTCAAAAATTATAAAAACAATTCCAATCGCTCGAAAATTTGTCAAGCAAATTAGTCGCGAAAACAAACCCCGAAAAGTTTCGCGTATGTTTCAGTGTTGCATGCATGTAAAAAAAAAATACTACTAATGCCATGAAAAATTTATTTTTTTACTTCAAGTTAAACAATTGAAGAATATTAAAAGTTTATTTATAGTTTAAAACTCGTAGAAAGTAACTAATAAATAAAAAAAATTAATTTTGTAATAAAAACTTCCCAGCTAAAGTCAAAACAAAAGACTGACAATACTAATTGGAAAATAAAATGACAATAGGCAGCACTAATTTAAAAATAACGTCGAGCAAAACAGCTGACTGAACTGTTAAGTAGATGAAATTCGCAATTGTTTTCGAGGTCGAAAATGCGCGCGCTCCAAAAACTTTTCGAGCTTTGCAAGTTTAGCGGCTTTCGCTTTTAAGAGAATCCTTCTAATATTAAAAATAAATATAGTACATAGAAAACGCGAGTTTCCTGCTGGGGCAATAGAATTTTTTTGTTTGTGTGGGCGTGGATTTGTTTAATGCCAGAACGTTTTTGGGCTTTTAAATAATTTTTGAATTTTTGTGATTTTAATGCTACGCTTGAGAATTGCTAAACAAAGCGTTTCGATTCTGTTTTTTTGTTGTTGTTTGAAATAAACTGTTTGTAGTTTTTGGTTGTTGTTGCTTTTTTATGGGCGTTTTTTGTGGTAATCAAAAATGCCCATTAAACATTAATGAAGTTATGAAATTAGTTTGCCGGGCGTATGAGTGCTTTTTAATTCATGGCATATATAAAATATTACTCATACGCTAGCGATGCCAAAATGAACACAATTGTAATGCAATTGTTTAATTTCTCGTTAATACATCATATTTCTATTGTTGTTATTCATTGTTATAACTACTTTTATTATTATTATTGTTATTAATATTTGGTAAATATTTACAATGGTCTTGGAAATTGCTAAAATTTGGTCAATTGAATTTTTTTATTTTTACAGATTTTCTTTTACATTTTCGTGCTGTTTTTTTCCCTACAGAATCAATCAATTAATCAATCATTCTATCAATTGGTCAATCTATCAATCGATCAATCACAAACGAGTTCAAATTGGCGTTTGCCAACTTTCAAAGAGGCGCTCGCATTTTACGCTGACATTTCATTCAAATAAGTTTTGCTAAAGTAAAACATTTAATCTTACCGTTAATTAATAAATAAATTATTTTATTTGTGTGTAGTAAACCTTTTTTTTAATTGGCTAAATCCTGTATTATATCCGCTGTTAGTTGTTGTAATTATTGTTGTTGGTGTTGTTGTTGCGATTTCAGAAGCATGAAAAGAAAAAAATATTAAATTTAGTAAAATTTGATAAAAATTATGTATTTTATAAATATTTATATACATATATGTACTTATATACATTTTTTTTCAGATTAAACTTCTTAAAGAATCCTCAACCAATTCGTCTATGTGGTTGTTTATAGGGATGTAAAATATTTTTGTCGATATATTCTTATTTTTGTGACAAAATCGATTTTATAATATCGATATTTTAAAGAACGATAATAAGGGCTATCGTTTTTTTTATTCACTTTTTCGATACTTTTACAACAGTTTTCTTTAAATTAATTGTTCGATAACTTTGAGTTATATAATACATCTATATTGGCACTGACCAATCTAAAATCAAAGGAAGGCAGCCTATCGGAAATTTTGCATTTGTGTTTGAAAAAACTAACGTACATAACATAAGAAACTATCAAAACAATCCAGTGGCGTTTAAAAAAATACAAACACGTGTCAAAATTAAAATCAACGAATGATTTGCAAATTTGAATCTTGAGATTATTTCATAGTTCGTTTTCAAATACATATATAGTAAAGTTGTTCATGGTCATCGGAAAATTTATTGTTGTTTTTCTACAATATATAATTTTTTGAGAATGTTTAAAATGCTGCTACTGAATTTTTCGGATTTTTCGACTGTCGTTGAAGGTACATTCGTCTATCGGTTTTCTCGCTTTTAAACAATACATCTGAACAGTACGAAGACTTTTCTGATAAGGATTTAGCCTCACCGCCCGATGGAGGCCTTTTGTAGTCTAAGTACTTATCGGATCACCCACGTTATGGTGCTTAATGTATCTTAAGAGCAGTAGCAATATAGACGTATTACATACCAGCTTTGAGTAGTAAAAAATTGTGACATTACCGAAAGTTTGTTGGTGATATCTTTTAAAAAGTTTTAAAAGTGTGATATTTCAATCATTGATATTTCAATCAATGTCAATTCATTATGAAAAACATTTCATTTTTGAAAGTTAAATAAAATATCAATAGTTTTGTGTTAGATATATCGAAATATCGATGTTTTTTCGGTAATATCGATTCTAGCAATATCCATATTTAGTTCCAGGTCACATCCCTAGATGCATAATTTTCGCCTTTTTTTCAGATTTATAGAAAATTTATTTGAATGCAAAAACAACCTTCAACTTCAGAAAAATTTTGATAAATTTTTTCTTTAAAAAAATACGTTTTTTTTTAAGATTTTTGATTTGTATTAAAATCTACTTTAATAAGTTGAAATGTGTCCATTAAATAAAATCAAAAATTAATAAGTTTCCGCCGTTTTTTGTTAATAAAATATTATTTAAACGATTTTAAACGATGTGAGACTGCTTGCTGAGTGACTTCTAAACTAAGTGCAAGTTCCTTTTGTGTTTGAGACGAATCTTCACCCAATAATTTCTCCAAATCTGCATCCTCGTAAATTTTCGGCCTTCCACTGGATCTTTGTCTTTTATGTCAAAATCACCTTTTTTAAATTTTTGAAACCACTCACGACATGTTCTCTCACTCAAAGCATCCTCATTATATGCTTCTACGAGCAATCGATGCGACTCAGCAGCAGATTTTTTTTAAATTATAATAAAAAAATAAATTAAAAGTTCCCGCATATGACACTTAGTTGGCTCAAATTGAGACATTTTTAGATGAAGAAAAATATATGATGCTAATGCGAACTTAATAACATGATAAGGTTATGTTGTTCTGGAATAAACAAACTAATTTTCAAGTAGGTTACCATCTGCGAATTCCAACGTAAACCTCGTGCCACGCCATCTTTTTCAAAACGGCGGAAACTTATTTGTACACCTAATATTTTGATTTAATAAAAAAAACACGATAAATATATTTATTGACATAAAACAATCATTCTACCCATTGTGCAATTTTATGCACACACACACACACACTTTGTTAACTAAAACGCTCACTGCACATTCACAAAATGCATAACAGTTAAGAAAAGAAAAAACAACAACAAATATTTTGCAATACAAAATAACCTAAAAAATAGAATTTTTAACAATTGCAGCTTTGCATAAATAAGTCGCAACCGCAATTTACTCTTGGCGCTTTTGAAAGCGGATGATGGCGGATTGAGCGGCGACGCGCAGCACTTTCGAATGCCGTCATGCAGCAACGCAACGCAATGCAAATGCAAAGCAAAGCATCACAACGCATCGCATCGCATTGCATCTCGGCGCATCCGAAGCGCATGGATAGAAACGCTTTGCATACAAAAAAAAATCCGACTGAATCGAAAATAGTCTCTCAAATCCTTTCGTTCGTTTGTGCGTTCATTCGCAAGCGTTCGTTTGGCTTTGCTTCGCTGGCGACGTCGTTCCTCGTTTCTCGCTGCGGTTGTGCTTGAGGTTGGCGGCGCTTCAATCACTCCGAAGCGTGAATGAACGCGTTTGCTTGCATCAGCGCTGGAGCGTTGCTACTCAAAAACAGTTGCTACCAGTTCACACAGACAAACACACACACACACACACACGCACACACAAAGAGAAAAAAAATTGAAATACCCATCGTAGTGCATTTCCGTTTCCGCTGCTGCTGTGCGACTTCAACGTTCTTCAGCGTTCTAATGCATTTCCTTTCATTGAGGCGAATTTTCGTCGCGATTTTCCTTCGATTTGCGTAAATCGTTTTGCAAAATGGCGCGTAAAAGCAGCGCCGAGGGAGATGCCTTCGTTCGGTTTTGCCGCCTGCCTCTACTGTCCTGTCTGCGTTGGATGCAACTTGCGAGTTGCTGCAAGCTGCAACATTCTTTAACGCTTTAATAAATCGTTTAATGCGAAGGTCGGTCTTCGCTCTTATCGTGAGATAAAAGTGGGTGCAAATTGAAAGAAAAAACTCGTTGGCATAAGAATTTAATGGAGCGTTTGATTTTATATCTAAGAATTTAAGCCAACATTGGAAATTGCATACTTCAAACGCTTCTTTCTCTTTTGGCAGAATGTGTGTTATCGCCTTGAACTGGTTTAGTTTGTGGTCGACGGTATGTTTGAGACATTTTCTCGAATGACTTCAGTTACCATTAGTATCTGAGGGATACTAATGGGCGTAGTTCAAAATCATTGTTTAACATTATTGAAGCCATTCGTGAATTAGGACCATTTGTTTTATCATATATAGTAAAATTTTGGGTAAGAGTATTGCGGTTTTACTTCTTCGAACTAAATGAATGGACCGGGTAATAAAATTGGTAACTTAACTGAAAGAGAACCACAACCATTATTATCTCCTAAAAAAAACCAAAATTATTTTGATCAACTTGAATACCGAAGATCTGTCTATCTCAAAGCCAAACTGTTAAGCCGTTTGTAGAATTTAGTTAAAGAAATGAACTGAATTTGGAGTTATTGGTTTTACACAAGATCTACGCTCCAATTCGTTTTAATATGTAGGAACCAAAATATACAGAAGATGTATCCCGTAGGCTAGCACTTCTGAATTGTCAAAAGGGAATAACAGCTGATAAGAAGAATGAGAACAATAGATTAGTGGTAAAGTAAAGGTGGTTGTACGGGACAGAAAAACAGAATAGGTACTCCTGCAAGAAGACTTGATATCTTCTCAAATGACTTCTGTAGAAGCTGTAGAGATGAGAAGGTGGAAGACACTATAACACATCTTCTTTGTACATGCCCCGCTTTGGCTAATGGGGAAGCACTTCTTCGTAGACCTAGTAGATATATCTAAATCGAATATTAATAATATTCTTAATTTTATAAACAGTGGAGGATAGTTCAGTTAGCGGAATAACTCATATATCGCATTGGATTCCAAAGGGCTACTAGCCTAAGTGAGTCTCTTTTCAAGAGACGGCCATTACTAACTAACTAAAGGTGGTTGTAAAGTACCTAAGAAACTTGCGGTTATTAATATATGTATATATATATATATTGTATATGCACAACAATTTTTTAAATTTGAAACATTTGACGTTTAACAGCAAAACAAACCAAATCAATTATTCAAGTTTTCCATTGCACTAATATAAACCAAGGCTGACAGGTACAAAGTTGATGAAAAAATTTGACCAATGCTTCTACTGTGCACTATGGGTGGAACCATGAACTGTTCGAGCTCGACGCTGACAATGGCTAGGTTATGTCGTGCGAATGGTGCAGGATGCTCCGGTGAAAAAAGTGTTTCTCATGGACTCCGGTGGTGGATTGGAAAAAGAGATGCATGCGTCTTAATCTTCGATGGCAAGAGCAAGTCCTTAGGAACATGTCAGCACTTGGGTTTTTAAAGAGACATTTTTTGAATGAGGACTGTGACCGACATCGTTGGAATGTTTAACGAAAATTAGCCGAATAGTTGAAAATTGCTCCATTGTTAGTTTCTCCCTCTTTCGATGGTTAATTTCTGCTTCAACACTTTCTGTTTGCAAATATTATTTCGAGTTTTTTAATAATATTTACAAAGTGCATTTGTTAATATTATATAAATATTTAATTTAATAATTAGAAAGCTTCCAATATTGCGAATATTTGTTAACGCTTTCAAAGGCAAGCTTGTAGTCAACATTGCCTGTCTAAGTTCATTAAAACTTTCGAAGTGTGTGTACGCTTGTTAAACTCTTTTGGCATAGTCCGATGCAGCAGTTCGGCTTGCTGAAGTTGTTTTATTATTATTATTTTTTTTTTAATAAATATATAAAATCGATTTTGTGGAACGTTGCAACAATAGCGCAGCAGCAGCAACTAAACTAACAACCATCGGAAATGTACATTTTACATTTTACAAGTTCTTAATGCGAGATTCTATGTGGGAGTTGGCAATATGAACTTTTTAACAAAAAACGTTAAGTCTATTGGTTAAGTTTTTGCTATAAAAATAATAATTATTATTAATGTAGTTTGGTCAGTTCGTAAATGACTTCTTTTGACTTTTATTTGGAGTAAACAAAGTTTTTGTTAATATCGTCTGTAATAATTAGAAATATAAATTTATTTCATTGATTCAATCAGTGGTGCACTTTCATTGTTTCTTCATTACCATTGAAAGAAGTAATGATAATGAAATGCAGTGGTGAGTTCAAAAGCACTTTCATTGTTTCCTCATTTCCATTGAAAGAAGTAATGATAGTGAAATGCAGTGGTGAGTTCAAAAGCACTTTCATTGTTTCTTCATTATCATTGAAAGAGTGATAATGTAATAGACATTTCATTAAAATTGAAAGAAGTAATGATAATGAAATGCAGTGGTGAGTTCAAAAGCACTTTCATTGTTTCTTCATTATCATTGAAAGAAGTAATGATAATGAAATGCAGTGGTGAGTTCAAAATCACTTTCATTGTTTCTTCATTATCATTGAAAGAAGTAATGATAATGAAATGCAGTGGTGAGTTCAAAATCACTTTCATTGTTTCTTCATTATCATTGAAAGAGTGATAATGTAATAGACATTTCATTAAAATTGAAAAAGTAATGATAATGAAATACATATTTAATTATAATTGAGTAAAATAGTGATATGTTTTTTAAATACCATTGATAAATTCCAAAGTGATAATATGTTTCAGAAGTATGTGCAATTAAGAAATTACAATTTTATTTTGGAATTAATATTTTCAATGCCCTATGCTCCCCGAGGAGTTCAAGATTCCAATGATGAATATTTTCAATGAAATCTTAACTTCATTAGCATTATAATTGATTTCATTTGTAAATCAGTGTAACATTTTTTTCTTGGAATCGATAGAACTCGTTAACAAATCAATTTTTTTGTAAGAGTTTTCCCTTGAAATGATTAAAAAGGGTTTTGAAAATAATGGAATATTTAATGGAAGTGATAAGAACTGAAGTTTTGACTATGAGGAAACTCCTGCACGGTCGTTGAAAAGGGGCTTAACAAGTGGGTTTAACTTTTTCGGTTGGAATCGATAGAACTCGATAATATGAAATAAATTTTCTTACTATGGACGGACCTCTTAGAATACTTATACACCTACTTATAAAAGTGTTGTGTATAGACTGCTTTGTCGTTTGCGTTTAAATGTACAGTCAAGTACGGTTATAGCGAACTATTAGGGACCAAGCAAATTAGTTCGTTACAGAAGAAGTTCGCTAAATCCGAGGTAAGACAAATATGTCTTAAAACTTTAGGACCAGGAAAAGTGTTCGCTATAAATGAAAGTTCGTTATAACCGGTGTTCGCTATAAACGTACTCGACTTGACTTTTTAAATATACTTAACATATTTTAAAAAAGAATCCATTTATCGGTTTTTGATTAAAAGCTTCGAACTGTAACCATTAAAAAATCAAATAAAATCAAAATAACAAAATTTTGGTTGCTACTTCAAAGCAACAAAAGCGGGCACAATAGTAAGCGAACACTTGTGCATATCAAAATACCGGCAACCAGCAACAATGACAACAACAAAGCATCAATCGATGTGGACGATTTGCAACCAAACTGGCGCACTTCCGCTTAGCTCAAAATCTTGTAATCGCTTTTGTATGCGGCGGCGGCGGTGGCGGTGGCGGTAGCGGCGCTGGCTTGCATCGGCAACTCAGCTTTGCTTGGCCTGTTCCAGTCTCGTCTAGCAATGCAATGCAATGGCCGAAATGTTTTGCTGACGGCTTGTTTATTTTTATCTTGGATTTTTCCTTTTCCAGGCCATTTCTCTGCTTGCTCTCGAAAAAATCGCTTTTGTTTGCAAATTTTTTTCTCACAAATTTTTCGAAAAAAAAAAATAAAACAGATTCCAAAAATAGGAGGAGAGGGGGTGGGCGAGGTTGGTGCTCAGAGTCGTGCACTTTCAGAAGCGAAATTTAAATTGCAAATTCTTTTTCTAATGCAACAAACGATGGCAAGAGCGACTGACGGACAGACAGACAGCAGGACGGACGGACGGACGGATGGATGGACGGACAGATGAATGCAAGTTGCACATATTTTTGCAATTGAAGTTTCTTTGAAATTTTCCACAAGTTTCGCTGCTGCATTTGCCGCTGCGCTATTATTATTATTTTTGGCAAAGCACTCAAATTTCAGTTTCCGCGAAAAACGTCGTTCAACAAATTTTTGAATGAATGAATGAAATTAATTTGAAAATTTGGCGCGCTCGCGAAACGCGGACGTCAACGTTTGTGAGCATACGGAACGAGTGAAAACAGAGTTATGTGGAAGTTGAGCGCTGAGATGGATTCGAAATTAAATGTTAGCAAAAGTCCATTAATTGTTTTCCAAGAAAAATTGTACAAACTGGTTCCAGGAATTAGTTGATGTTTTTTGTTTGAGTTCAAATAAATTATAAATCGAATTAATTAATGAACTATTTAAGAGACTCGCAGCAAATATGAACTTGGAAGATATTTATTAAATTTTAGGTATAAGCAAATATTTTGAATCGGTAGAATATAAAAAACTAGTGATGCGTTCTTTTTAAATACGGGTAATAGTAGTTCCGATTAAGAGCGATTGTTTAGTAGCGATTAATCTACATAGTCGATTATCCTTATAATCGTTCGTCGATTAATCTGTTAATTGGTTTTGCTTCAATAACAATTAAACCCATTTTCCAACATATATTTTGCATTCATTATATCATCAGAGTAATAATGGATGAATCCGGTATGTCAGAACCACTTTCGAATCTAATGGATTCTAATCAAACGCATCAATTTATTAAAAAATATTTTCAAAGTATTAAGAATACTCCTAAAATTACGAAATGGACTTGAACCTTTGAGAGCCCAGTATTAATCTTGAAGATTTTTTATTGTAGAAGAAAAATAAAGAATATTTTATTGAAAGAAAAATACAAAACTTTGCGGAAAATTGCCTAGAACAAGTTTTCTTCGATTTCATCATGGTGAGGAGAGTTGAAAAAATTTCCCTCTCCACCTCGATATTATATCTCTCTTTCGAAATTGAATTTCTGAGCAGTTGCCATGGTTAATACAAAATTATCAAGTAAATAAACAAAACAAAGTAGTTTTTTTTTATTAAAAACATAAAATTAATTAAAGGCAGACAAATATGGCAGAAATCGAGGTGAGTTTTTACTTACCTAACCTTATATTATTCAACCAAGGATTTCACCACAAATATAATATCATTTTCATAGCAGTTGTATTTATACAAACTTATCAATGAAATATATTTCTACTCCACAAGATTTCTCGTGAGAATCATGGTGTAATAAATATGAGGTGAGTACAGTAGAAAAATTTCCCTCTCCTCCTCGATATTGTTTCTCAATTTGAAAATGATATTTTTATGCAGTTGCCATGGTTGCTGCAAAATTATTCAGTAAATTAAAACAACAACGTAGTTTTTGTCAAAAATATTTTTAAAAAAATGTACTTAAAAATTGGTCAGAATTCGAGGTGAGTTCGCTCAATTTGTGTTCTCATTTCGACTCTCCTAACCTTATTATTCCACCGTGATGAGAATTAAAAATATCAGAAAATAAATTTTAAATTACATTTTCATTTGTTCAACAATTTTTCATTTCCATATTGAATTAATGCACTTAAATAATTGAAAACATTTTGAAGATTCTCGTTTTTAATTAAATTTTCACTCGTCGCACGCGCTGAGACCGTAATTCAACTTAGAAAATACGCAATCAATTGCGCGCATTAACCGCAACTTCCGCTTCCGCCGACGTCGCTCAATATTTGAAAATTTATTGCAGAAAAACACAACAAAAACAAAACACAACAAAAAACAAAACAAAAAATATCGCCAATAGCACAAGAGCGAAATGATTTATTTTAATTACCACAAGAGTGGGACGAGAAGTAGGCGCGGCAGCAGCGGCGACGGCGACGGCGGTGGCATATGCGCTTCGTTGAAATTACTTCATGGTTTCTGTAAAGCGTTTTGCTATTGTTGTTATTTTTGTTGTTGCTGGCACACCTTTAGCATGGGTTAATGTCGTTGCTGAAACGACTACAAAAACAACAACAACAACTACAACAATTGCCTAAGGCCGCCCTTGCACTCGCGCGTTAATTATCTCGGTCGGCATGGCACGTTGTCGTTGTTGTTGTTGTTGTTGATGCCGTTGTCATGTTTCTGGCTTTGTACGTTGTTTTACTCTGGTAATGCATCTTTCAAACAATTTACCAATTTGGCCAAAAGCGTTAAAGACGCTTTAAAAAAAGAAAATAGCCCGCCGCTGTTTTTGTAGTGTACATTTCCAACAAAGTTGTTGTTATTGTTGGCTGCCATTGACGGTGTGCACAGTACTTTGAAATAATGCAAACAATTAAAAAGGATGAAGTAACTTAATTTTAGCTAGGCAAAAAAAATAAATAAAATGTTTGTTAAAAGACCTTGAGCTCGAATAATAATTGTTATCAGGAAACTTTTTGGGTCGAAAAACTTTTTTTTTTTAATTTTAGAATTAAACTTTTTAAGTTTTTTTTTTTTTTTTTAAATTCGCACAATAATTGCAAACTTTAATACATTACCAATTACGAACAAATAATTATTAGGTGTACAAATAAGTTTCCGCCGTTTTTTGTTAATAAAATAATATTTAAACGATCTTAAACGATGTGAGACTGCTTGCTGAGTGACTAAGTGCAAGTTCCTTTTGTGTTTGAGACGAATCTTCACCCAATAATTTCTCCAAATCTGCATCCTCGTAAATTTTCGGCCTTCCACTGGATCTTTGTCTTTTATGTCAAAATCACCTTTTTTAAATTTTTGAAACCACTCACGACATGTTCTCTCACTCAAAGCATCCTCATTAAATGCTTCTACGAGCAATCGATGCGACTCAGCAGCAGATTTTTTTTAAATTATAATAAAAAAATAAATTAAAAGTTCCCGCAAATGACACTTAGTTGGCTCAAATTGAGACATTTTTAGATGAAGAAAAATATATGATGCTAATGCGAACTTAATAACATGATAAGGTTATGTTGTTCTGGAATAAACAAACTAATTTTCAAGTAGGTTACCATCTGCGAATTCCAACGTAAACCTCGTGCCACGCCATCTTTCTCAAAACGGCGGAAACTTATTTGTACACCTAATATATATTTTGATTTGAATGTTTTGTATTAATCAGTGTTCGAAAAACGTGTTTGAGTTGATCGGTTTTGATACTAAACTCTGAATTTATGGAAATAAAGTAACTTTTAAAAAGACTTTTTTAATAGATTTTTGCTCATGGTAATTTTTTACGTTTTCCATATAAATTGAAAGTTTGCCTTTGCTAAATCTAAACAGAAAGTTTCTTTTTAAATCGCGAGTATAACTAGGATAGAAACTAACCTTAGCTTAATTAACTCATTTAAGTAAAAATCAATTTTGTTCGAACATTCGATTTATCGAGTTTCGCTTTAAAACTTCTAAATTATAAGAGAACTCAGCAGAACTTTAAGAATTACTTAACTTGTTTTGTAAGTTAAACAAAACTTGAACAAAACGAAGTACGATAATCTAGTAAAAGTACTTCAATATTAAATTGATTCCTGAAAATATTTTTCTAATACGTTTTAAATTTCTTTCTGTATTTAAAAGTAAACATTAAGTGACTATAAAGTCCCACCCATAATACGAGTTCAAATAAAAAAAGAATGCCGTAGAGTAATCCAATTCTTGCCACACTTAATAAAAGTCGAGTACTGTGCGGTGATGCCTTTCGATAAAATGTTTATTGTGCCGCGCTCGTCAATAACGTTAAATGTACTCGCTCGACAAAAGCGATGCAGTCACATGGACACGGGCACATGTGTATGTGTGTGTGTGTGTATGGCATCACCGATATTTATGTGTACTGACCTAGTAGGGAAAATAACATTTATTGATGTGCTTATTAACATGATATACAATCGAAAGTTTTAGTCGTTTAAAATGAAATGAGATCATTAGACTATATAAAAAAATTCAAAATTTTCAGTTTGATCGATTTTGTTTAATAAATAATTGCTTTATAATAGTAAATTAAAAAAAAAATGGCTTAGTTGTGCATTCGAAAGTGCAATAAGTCAAATTACTACAGTATAATTTCAAATTTGGGATATATGACTAACTTGATTTAAGGTAACCAAATGTAATCAATCAGGCCTAAACACCAATTGATTGATAAACAATTTAAAAATTAAACAAAAAATTTCCAGAGAAATTTTTTTAAAAGCTATTTTTCAAGTAAAAAATTCAAAAAATTAAAACTTTCTTAATTTCTTCGGTTTCCCTCATCAAGTTGAGGTCTTAACTAATTTTCATTAGAACCAAATTGCATTGCAACCGAGATCTCAGATAAACTCTATGGATGAACTTGGTCATTAGCAACTTTATTCGCAACTGGCAACTGGATGTTCTGTAGTGGTTAAGTGTTAGCGTATGTGTGTGTGTGTGTGTCTAGTCCTTTTGCACAATTTGTTCGTTTACTGGTTCGTTGGTCGACATCGAACGCTCCAGCGTAATTTCCACTTCAAAGTGTAATTTCGGAATTTAATTATTGTCCGTAATTGTTCGTGTTTGAAAGGTGCGTAAAACTAAATGGTCTGATTGCGAGCATATGTATGCGTGTCTGCGTGTGCATGTGTGTATGTGTGTGAGAATGTCGGCAAGCTATGAGTGTAAGTGGATCGAATGGCGTGTGTGTGTGTGTGTGTGAGTGTGTGTGTCTGTTCGTTAATGCATGGTAGTCCTCGATTCGCATTAAGTTCTTCTTTCCAGAGACTTCTGCACTTTTATTGCTTTTTAATAGTTTAACATTTGACAGGATTAATGCCTGTGGAAAAGTTTAGTAGGACTTTAGTTGAAGATTTCACTTAGGTAATGCAGCTTCATTCTTATGACAAGTTAAAAATTTGTTTTCTGATTTTAGAAAAATTTTAAGTCACTTAAGTCACAGTTATAGAAAATTTTAAAGGACAATTCTACTTTAGGCGAGTTTTGATATTGAATGGAGTCTGTTAACAAAAGGAGATTATGTTGGAGATTTGTAGCACTTTATTTAACTTTTCATTATTATGTTTAAAGAAATAAGTTTAAATTATAAAAATGTATTCAATCAAGCATTATTTAATACACATTAAGTATTATTTAAAATTTCGTAACTCATTAAATTGAAATATGATTAAGTACCCAAGTGCGAGTTTCAACATTTCGCATAACAATTTGCCATTAAGAAATAAACCGTCGGTATTCATTGATTAATTAATAAAATTGTATTTTGTTGCAAAATATAATTAAAAAAAAAAAATGACAAAATGAACTTTAAACATAAAACCGCAAATATGAAAAATAAATTATATATAAATGTATTGCATGCAGTAATTAAATAAATAAATTACATTTTAATACTCTTAAGATTTCGTACAAATCGATATAACAATAAAAACGAGCGAGCGAATTATCTACGGCTCAACCGAAGCACAAATACTCCAAACTATTTTAGTAAAAATTGTTTACTCTACATATAACCCACAAAAATGAGTTCATTTTGAATAGCACATTTTTATTTGTTTCTATTTTAGGTGGGCGTTGTTATTTTCCGACCATGCCCATTACTTTTATAAGTCATCATATTTTATAACTTAAATGGGAAAACCTGAATTTTTAACTATCTACTCGTACATTTTTGATTTGTATTTCACATGTCAGATAGACGTGGTTCTTGTTCGACTAGGCTCATCAAAGAACTGCATCTTAAAACCTTTGCTTGGAGAAACAAGCTTGAAAACAAAATTTCATGTTCAAATCTTTAAAATAACAAAAATACTCGAACAGACTGATTGACAAATTGCCGACGACACTGAGACAGACTGACGGATGCATGGATGAACCGTCGGTCGATTTAGTATCGTTAAATCGATTCAGCATTTAACGTTGATCAGTTTTATTTACAAATAACTTTTTTTTTTGGTTTTAAGTTGATTCGATTATTTATATACAATATTATCATTTATTGTCATGCCTTCTTTTACTCTGTACTACAGGAAGACCCATTTAATTTACCCTATAAAGTGTCCAAGGGCATGTTGAAGAGTATACGAATGCGAAGTGCCTGTGCATTTAAAGCTTATGAGTGCAGGCATTTAATTAATTTAAAAAATTTATGTTGTAGTTTACAAATGAAAAATATTTTCGATGAAGTAAAATTTATTAATAATAACTGACAAATTTTACCATTTCAATTTTCTAAAGGTCACACTATGTCAATAATTTTGTCTAAGCAAAGCGCATCTAGTAGATACGGATGCTCATTGAGATCTGCTCTGACTTGTGAAAATATTTGTTTGCTTAACTCTTAGTTAACGTTGCTTTAGTTACTTAAGTTGTTATATAAAAGTTCTTGCAGTTGGAACAACAACAAGTTTTGATTTGATTTTTGAACACAATTCAAGATGGAAAAAAAGTATCTAATAGATAAAAAGAAATCATATCAAAGCTTAAAAGAACAAAAAAATAAAAAAACAACGAAATATAACAACATCAAGAAAATTGATCAGTTGTTGTCGCTTTTTTCATCCGCTTGTCTTAAGCGATTCTTGCGTTTGAAACTTGCGAATTTTCTTAGAATTCTCACATGATTTTAAACCAATGAAGCTTATAGACGGATATGAAAACGCAAAGCATTACCAAGCTAAAAGACCACTAATGTGGAATATAGCGTGTTCCGAAACAACGCTGCCCGGTCTGCTAAATTGGTTAATTTATTTGCTGTTGTTCTAAAAAGCCAGTACCAGTCTATTAAAAATTCTTGTTTATATGGAGAAAATGCCAAGTTTAACTTTTTTGAAATATATTTTTCATTAATGATCTTTTATAACTTTGAGTAGCTATAACTTCGTAACGGTTATGTAAAATAAAAATTATAATATATTAGAAAATATTTCTGAATCGATTCTATTTTCATAATGGGTTTCAAAATCCAGCTAGCTTGATTAGTATTCCAGTTTAAGCGTTAAAAAGTGAATATGCCAAATGAGAAAGAATTTACTTTTGCATATTTAAATTGATTTGTATTATGGTCGATGTTAGTACCGTGTCGCCTTTTATGATTTTTTTTGTTGTTGTATAAAAGTGTAGAACTGACTGCTCCTTAGTATACATTAAAGACGTGTCACAATCAAAGATAAAAGTCAGTTAAAACTTTAATATTATTTATGAAAATCCTTGAGCTTGCTTAAACTAAAAGAATGCATTTTATTTCATAAATTTATGCTTGGCACCTAGATAAACGCTTTGTGTGTGTGTCCGTGTGTGTGTGTGTGTATTTGTTTTTGTTGTTATTCTTTTATAAATAAAGATAACTCAAGTATTTTGAATGCAAAACTAACAAGTGTTTTAGTGTGTATATTTAATTTATGCAGATTTACGTACAACAACAAACAACAAAATAATAAATTCAGTTCAAATCACAGAGCAACCGAAAAAACAACAACAACAACAACAACAACAACAACAGCAAGAAAAAACACAAAATAAAGAAAATAAAGAAAATAAAACAAAATAAATTCGAATGTTTTTGTTGTTGTTGTTCTTGTTGTTGTTTTGTGGCATCTTTGCTGCGTTTCCAAGCAACCAGTCGAGAAAGGAGAAAACAGAAAATAGAAAATAGAAAATGGAAAATTTTTGAAAGCAGAGATATCCTCTGACAGTTGGCATTTTGAATTTGAATATTTGAATTTGCATATTGCATCCGCTTACGCTTACGCTTACGCTTACGATTTTGCTTTTACTATTGCTTTCGCTAGCTGCTGCTGCTGCTGCTGCTGCGTTTACGCTTGCGAATACGATTATTTTCAGATACTGCTACGCTCGCACGAGATGTCGCTTTGAGCGTTCGAAAGTGGAACGCTACACATATTCACGCGCCACGACATACATACATACATATGTCAGTGTGTGTATGAGTGTGTATGTGTATGTGAGTGTATGTGCTTGCATCCTTCGTTTGCGCTAAACACAAGAAAAAGAAAAGGATACAAATTTAAATAGCGCAGATCCTTCTTCTACGTTCTCGACGTTTTCGCTTGTGCGCTTTTGTGTGTGAAATTTATTTGTATATATGTATAAGTATGTATTTGCCTCATGTGTTTCTTGTTGTTGTTGTACGTCGTTTTCTTTGCTTTGCTTTATTTTTGTTTTGTTTTGTTTTTCGTGCTGTGCTCAGTCTTGATTGTTAAGTGCGTAATCAATCACCGTGATTTTGCGCTTATACGCCACTTTATTTGTTTCATTCACGTAGATTGATATTGTTGCCAGTGGCGTAGACATTTCATTGCGTGAGTGGGTGTTTTATTTAGCATCAAGATTTATTGAAGAAGGATTTTGTAATATTTTCATATTCCATTTAAGGAACTTTATTCAATTTAAGAGAAAGGAAATAGATGCACTATCATCTTAAAATTATGTAGACTAGTTCCATATCAGAACTTTTTTGGGCTTAGTCATTGCAGTTTTTTTTTAAGGAATTTATTCTTCAGTTTATTGATTTTTTAAAATGCAGTTTTTTTTTACAAATAATTTTAATATATTCGAAAAAAGTGTAGACCAAAATTTTAAAATCAAATTTTGAACAAAGTCTTTGAATTACTGCAAATATGAAGTTTGTAAATCAAAAATTGGAAAATACAAACAATTTAACAAACACCAACAAATACAAAACGTTCAAATCAAAACCCGATATATCCAAAATTCTGTTAAAGAAATTATGAGCTTTCAAAAAATACGTTATTTTCAAACTGTCTTCGACAGTTCACTTGACTTTTGGTTAAAAGTATTTTTGAATTTATATTCGAGGAAACTCTTTTCAAGGATTTATCGGTTTTTGATTGATAGCTCTTAAGCGCGAATTATGTTTGTATTTCTAGCATGTGAAAGAAAAGCATGTTTAAAGAAAGTTCATTATCATTCATCAATTGGTTAACTTAAACAAGTTTATATTGAAAACCAACTCCCACCCCCCGAGCAATGCCCTTAAACTACGTCCTTTAGATCTGGCATTTTGTTGTTGCTGTTTTTGCTATTTTATTCGGAGCATAAATGAGATATCGTTGGAAAAATCAACGCTTAAAAATCGCCAAAAAGGACATATACAGCATTTGTTCGTCTCTCTGCTTTCTTCAGCTGCTTCTTTTTTTGTTTGTGATTTCGACATTATTATCCTTACTTGACCCACATTAATTTCTTCATTCTTCGTACTGCGCGGAAAATTTCTGAGGCGGGAAATTGCTTGTTTTTATTGTTGCTGCCGCATGTTGTCGAAATAACGAATTTTAAAAGTTTCACAACGACTTCTTTTAAAAATGTATTAAAACCGAACGAGCAATGATTTAAGCGCCATTTTGTATGTTATTTGAGAACTTCTTGTTAGCTGCCTGAAGAGATGACGTAACCATGTGACGTTATGACATTTCAAAATGAAATATATCCATTTTTTTTTGAAAATTTTGAAAATTCTAAAAATTTTATAATGAAAATTTTACTTAAAACTTAGCGAGAATTGTAGAACAATTCCCACAAAGTTGTGAAGAGAAATTGCAATATATATATATTTTTTTTTAAGACCAAGTTAATTTGTTTTTTTTTTTTGGAATTCTTTTTTAAGGAAGCGCTGAATTAATTCTTGCCCAACTTTTGCAAAAATGAAAAGAAAATAAAATCGAAATATTTCGCTGAGTTACGAAATTTTAATTGAAAACTTTTGCACAAGCTTAATTTTGTAATCCGCACTGAAGCATAAAACAGACATACAGACACGTATGCACACACGCACACACACGCACATACACACATACACATATGAAAAGTTATTTACAGCATCCGCTGCTGTTGCTGCTGCTGTTGCTGCTGATGAATTTCATAAATTTTATTTAATTTTTTGCACTCTTTTTTAATTACGAAAAATAAATTTAATAATGAAGAAATTCGCGTAAAATAATGCAGCGTTGCTCTTTCTTTTACTGGCGTTGCACATGTATGCATTCACATACACACACACAGACACACACTCAGATGCATATATAAACGCACACACGCACACACACACACACGAGATACTTGGACAGTTGTATTGCCCTAATAAAAATTTTCACATTTCAAGTTAAAGTATCTGCAAAATGCCGCGATGTATTCAGCTCTTCTGTCCAATCGGAGCAACTGTTTGCTCGCCATTTGCAGTTGTTGTGATTTTACGCCATTTTTGTATTTTACAATGTTGTTATAATATTAATAAAGATATTTTTACATTTGACACAAATCGTTTGTATCTTTGATCTGTTGAAGATCATTTTTGTATCCTTTCAAGATATCGATATCGATTTTTTTTGCGAAATCCTAATTATTTATAATATTGATTTAGATTAAAAAAAAATGGTTGCATATTGATACAAACTATCTAAAAAATGTTATTGCCGATAATAATCTACTATTACTAACAAAATTTTGCAGATGTATGCTTATTCATATTAGTTATCTCTCGGTTTTAAAGAAAGAAAGGTTATCAAAATTTTTAAATAAGTATTTGAAATTGCTGAAAATATCCGACAATTTTTTTTACAACTGCAAAGTAAATCCCTCAAGTTTCCTTTGAGTATCGATAAAAGAACCGAGGAGATCTTAGAAGCCGAGACAACTAAATTTGATTTTGGCTTTTCCTAAAGTAAATTAAATCGATATGATGTGTTTATATATAAACATGTATGTATATGCAAACTAAAATTAAAGATACAAGATTGATTGATATAAAAAACAACCTGAAAAACCAAATGATTCGAAATTGATATCTTTAACGAATCATTTCTTATTTAAAAAACGAATCTCGCGCATGAATCGTTAATGATATTGCGGCTGGGATGATATCACCGCTAATTGAACTACCATAAAAGCGATATGTAGAAGAATCACTTTTACGAATCATTTATGAGTCGATTCAGTTATTTATCATTACCGATTCGATAACGATATCGTTTGTGAATTTACTTATCGCTTTTCGATACATAAAAGCATCGCTTTGACGATTCGTAAGTGAATGTTTACCAGCGATTCGATAAAGATATTTCTTGTTAATTCTTTTTAGAATCATATTTTATGAATCGATTTAACGAATCGGAACGGTTACACAACTTTTTTTGATTGCTCTCAATAACGATCTTACCCAGATGCTGTTCCAGGCGTTGTTGCTGCTGTTTCGATTTTTTCAGTGTGCCATAACGTTGTGGCGGCTGCGGCAGTTCACTGCTCACCGCGATGCCGCTAAAGTCTTGATGTTGTTGCTGTTGGTGTAGGTGTTGTTGTTGTTGTCGTTGGTTGTTGTTACTGCTAAAGGCGCTGTTTGAGGCGGCGGATGGACTTTGGCTACTTGGATAACTGTGTTGGCCGATGATGCCGCCGCCACTGCTACCAGAGTTCGTGAGTGTCGTAATGTGTGACAGCTGCGGCGGTGGCGGTGGCGTCGGATATCCGACATAATCGACGACACACTGTGACAGTGGGTCACCGCCGCCACATCCACCGAGTAGCGCGTTCGCGGACGGTGGTCGCTCGATGTAAATCTGCACCGCCGGATGTTGTGATGCTGACGCCGCCGCTGCGGCAGACATTTTCATGCGCCACAGTGTGTCCTGTGCGCCGATGCTGCTGCAGATGCTGTTCGAATTGGAGTAATTGTTTTCGGCGGGTGGTGGTAATGGTGCGCCATAATGCAGACTGGACCCTGTCGAACGAACAAAATAAGAATTTCAGTTTTCATTGGAATGTGCGGGCGACGCAAAGACATTTGGAAGCTGTGAAATGATTGAAGTTGGTGCATTTTGGGTGCTTGAAATTAAAAACAGAAATTGAAATCAGGTTTAAGATTTCTTGTGCTCTAGTAAGTGCTTTAGGAAATGTTAATCACATATAAATATAATTTTTTTCTTTGACATTTGGAAGTACTTCGACAATGTCAACAACTATTTTTAAGATTGGATTATTCCGAAGCGTGGTTTTCAGTTCATCACAGTCTAACTCCCCGCCTTGAACATTAACAAACTGGCGATAATTATGTATGTTAAATTATTTGAGTTTTGATATTAAAATAAATTATTTTCGTTGACAGTTGCCAAAAAGGGGCACGTACCTTAATTGTGGCGTCACTTGGTTGTGGTAATTTTTTTTCCAAACTAAACCTCAAATGTCACACAACTTAATTAAAAGTTAAAATTAACAGTAGCGCACACACACATACGATTCCGCACACTGACACACCGTAAATCACAGCATTTGATTTTGAAGTGCATGACATTAAAATACCCTTGAGTGGCAACGGCGCAGTCAGTTAGTCATCTAGTAACTTACTCACTTACTTACTTACTCACACACTCACTCAGTCAGTCAGTTAGTCAAGTCTTTGAGCCAGCCCGCCAGCCAGCCAGCCAGCGAACCAACCAACCGGCATGACAAAGATGAATTAATTCACTTTATTAAATTTAACAGCAGCTGCGGGACGCAGTGCATCCGTGCGTGACAATTTTCAACGCCATTTTCATTTAAAATTTCATTTATTGTTAGTTAAGCGCTCAAGTTTACAATTAATTAAGGTGCTACGTTCTGAACTCTAAGCGGAGTGCGAGTATTTTCGTATGTATGTATGTGTGTATGTATGTTTGAATGTATTCAAGCGACATGTCACTAAAAGTAATCGGAATGTTTAGCAAACAACAACAAAAAAAGAAAAGGTACCACTTAAACGCTTAAGTGCGGACACAGAATCACCTTTGCTTTGAGGTTGTCTCGGACTGGTGCTTCGAAGCACACCAAAAGGATAGATTAGAGAAATGTCGGGTATCTCATGTCACTTGTGTGCAAGAGTACGAGTACAGACGAAAATTTATTATTATTTTAGAAATTTTTCAACAATACGATCAGTTTTGTTTTTGTAAATTAACTGATTAAATTAGAAAAGGATTCAATAAATTATTTTAAATAAAAATTTAAGTCCATTACAAATTTTTTTTAACTTAAAAATGTTGTATCAAAGATTTCTTTTACAAACACTTTAAATTTGTTTCGGATTCTTATTATTTTGTTGTGTTCCTATCTTAAAAGAGTTTAATACTGTGAGAATGTTTTGATTCCTTTCTTAAAATGTAAAACTGAAAAAAAGAAATATTCTCTGCTCTCTCAATTGCCGAATGGATTAAATGTTCCATATAAAAAAACAACTGATCAAAGAGCTTTGTTAATATGTGCATTAGATAAAGATAGATATTGAAAGCGTTAGACAAGGATATATATTGGAGTTAAATGTGCAATGAAAGGCTTGATAAGAAGTGCGTTAGACAAGGATAGATATCAATATATAAAATACAGTTTTATTTAGGTATTTAGCGCATTAATGTTGCTCGACTGTATTTTCCCGCTTAAAATTATTAACATTGAGGCAGGCTTAGTATAACAAAATTGAAAAAATTTTGTATCTAGATAGGAAACAATTTTTGTCGAGGATAGAAATCACCATAAGTTTGTCAATTCTAAAGATTAACAGCATTTCTAGGTTTAATAGTTATTTCTTAATTATTTCTTTATTTGGTTCAATTCAATTCAGTTCATAATTTTTTTTGCAACTAATTTGCTAACTTGAGTTAGTACCTATAAAATACATATATAGTTGGACAACATCCAATTCTATATACAAAAATAAATAAACTTACACAGATAAGCTTATTTTCAAATATCATTTACCTAGTCAATTCGCTCCAAGAATTAATCGAAGCTTAAATATTTTTCGATAAAATTTCAAATTAAATTAACCCATTAATTATAAAATATTGCAAATATAGATGACTGATAAAAACAACAATAAAGCAGTATTTTAACTTTCTCGTAAAACCAATTTAAAATCTTATCCCACAAAATTCCAAATTATTACATTTTTCCCCAACTGATAACTAATGGAATCTCAACGTTTTTATAACGACGCCAACCCAAAAAGAAGAAGAAGAAGAGAAAGAGGAAGAAGAAGAAAATGTGGCAGGAGAAGACATTTCCTAATGAAATGCATCTTAATAATTTATTTGACAGCACCATAATTTCATTTGCCGCCAACTAGTGGCACAACGTGGTGGCAGCATCTTGGCAAATAGCTCTAGCGACGAACGAAAAATGGAGTTGCCAGCGAGTTTGCACACTGGCTGTAACTTTTCCGAAAAGCCAGAAATGTGCAATTCGTGTTTATTTGGCAAGCACCTTTGAAAGTTCTTTCTGCTCTGATTACGCCGTTATTTGCATTTGTTATGCCGTTATACACTTTTCGCCACTAATTTCCAAAAAACAAAAAAAAACACACTAATTCAAAAACTAAAACCGAGAGTAGGAAGTAGGAGAAGAAGAAGAAGAAAATAGTGAAGCGGAAATAAAACCTAAAGAAAAATACAAAGTGCAAGGTGCATGAGTAAGAGTACGAGGGAGAGGGGGAACGGGTTTGGCTGTTTGTTTATTTGTGCAGAGCAAAAGAAGAAGAACAAAAAAATTAAAGTGAGTGAGATAGAAACAGTTATTGCAGTTAGTGTATAAGGGTGCATAAGAGTGCGGCTGGTGCTGGTGCTTGGTGCAGTCCTTGGCATAGTGACGCTCGCGCGCCGCCATCATCTTGAAGAACATCTTACGGCGCGCGGCATAATCGTCAAAATTTACCTGTAACGGCCGACAGTTTTGCTGCGGCTGCGGCAGTTTTAGCATTAAGTGCTGCCGTTGTCGCATTCAACGTTTTTGTTTCCTTCTTCGGTCGGGACAGGGTGTCGTTTGCATTTGTTGTTGCGGCGTTCTTGTCGTCGCCGTGGCCGCTGCCATCAACAGCTGTGTCGGTCGCGGTGGGTTTCTGTGCGAGTTTTGTGGTGGCGCGACGCGTATTCAAATCAAATGGTCCTGTTTGATGGCCGGAAGTTATCGTGGTTTCGGTGACGGCGACGATGGTGGTAAAAAGTAAGTTTTGACCGTTATTACAAAAAGCTCGGTTCGGCGAACAAATTGGGGGGGCAGGGGGGAAAGTGAAAGAGAAAAACAAACTACAACGACAACGACCGACAGTGCAGGCAGTTGTTGTTGGTGGTGGTGTTGTTGGTGGTGGTGGTAGTACGCGCACAATAGTGACAATAACAATTACGCAAGGTTGTTTTGTTTTGTTTTGGAGGTGTTCTCTTTTATTTGTTTTCTTATATTTTTTGAATGGTTGGCATTTGTTAAAAGAAAAGTTTCGCATTGCCACACTTGAAAATTCACTTAAGCGTTAAACGCTGACACAGCGTTAATGTCTGCAGCTGGACAAGTCCAACGGAAAGTTTCGTAATAAGCATTGATTCGCCCAGCCAGTAAAAAAGGTCGACTTTGTCGCTGATGTTTAGAATAAGTCTAAGTATGTAGTTCTTGGCTCTAATGGCTTGGTTAACTAATTGTATTTCCGTTTTCTATATGTACCATTCCTATGGGTTTAATCAGTCCACATTTCATTCTATTTTGATGCCTTCAAAATATTTTTTTTTTGAGTGGGTCATAAAATCTTAGCAAAATATGATAAACGTCTTCATTAGCACTTCTACTACTAAGCCATAATATTTATTTTATCTTTAAAAACGTAAACAATTTGTTTGGGCCTATAGCTTATTGAGGTTCATTACTTAAGCCGTTGCTCATACCTTATTATAAAAAAGTGTATTACCATGATTGACCAGGTCTAAATCGAATTAAGTTGCCTGAACGTAAACGCTCTCAGTTAGTCGATATTGCTCAATAGTTGGTACTCCAGGATTGAGAGTCTTAAAGGACAGTAAGTACTAAGATATACTCATAAATGTAGATTAAATTGCATATTTATTCTTGATTCAACTTCCGACCAAGTTGAAGTTGATCTCTATATATTTTTTTATTATTCCCTTAAAGCTCCCGCTTTTTAGCTGCAATTTCGTTTTAAGGTGGGCAAAACGAGTAAGTTCATCACCGGCGATATTTTGTCCTCGTGGACAAAAGTGAAACAAAACAAAAAAAAAACACAGAAAAATGAATAACAATGTTTGAAGAGGACGCGTACTGGTGGTCGTCGGACGCTCAAAGACTCGCGCCAAAGAGGAAGCGACTTTAGTTGTAAATGAAAAGTAATCAAAGCGGAAGCGGAAATGTACAAAATACAAAAATGAAACTTGAGAATTTTTTGCTTTTAATTGTGTTGGGTTACAATTTAAAACAACTACAACAAAAACAACAACCACAAGAATAACAACAACAACAACAACAACAACAACAACAACAACAACAACAAACAGTAGCGCGGTTGAATAAAACAACAGCGAACGAACGTTGCAAAAACAAAGGAATTATTATATGAAAGCAGCCACCAGCGTTACCATACTTACAAGTTTCGGTCGACTGAACTTTGGCCGGCGGATAGCCGCAAGGCATTGATGTTGTACTTGTTGTTGTTGTTGTTATTGTATAACAAAGTTTTTGTTTTTTGCTGTTGTTATTGCTGTGATTGTACTGTGGCTGTGGTTGTGTTAAGTATCTCTTCAGTTTATTGCTGTCGTTGGAGTTGTTCTTGTTGTTGTTTCTGTTGTTGTTGTTTTTACTGTTGTTGTTTTTCATCACCACTTTCAACTTACTTTGCTATTCAAAATTTTGTATTTTTAACGCTTTTCAATGCATCTCAAGAGCTTGTCGTTGTAATTTATTTATTCATTTTTTATTTAAATTTGTTGTTTCTTTTCTAGATTTGTTTTCTCCAAAAAGTCTGGGCATATCTCAATGGAACTTTCTTTCTGTCTCCTTTAATTAAATCAATTAAATCGAAGTCTGCAGTTCTTTCTTTCTAAATTTTTTTGCTTCCGAATGAAGTATAATGGAAGTTCTTTGTAATGAAAGCTTCTTTTTTTTTGGAGAACTCTTTTTCAATAATTGAATCGAATTTTGACTTGGATGTCAAATGTATGTATCAATCCATTAAAAAATTATATAGGAGATTAAATTATCCCAATATGATTTGTCAGATATTGAGACTGTAAAATATTATCTGTTTTTAATATAATCAAGTGAATACTCGTGGTGTACCTGTCTATCAATATCGCTTTCAACTAAATGGATTTTCATCTGAATTAAACCGAAAGAGACTTTGTACTCTGTCCGATGATTCGAAAACTCTTTCTAGTCCATCACCACTTCGTATAAACGTTCATCATATTTGCTTAGAATATTCGTAGTTTTGTTTTAAATTGACTTCACCGAAATATCCTTAACGCTATTAAACCGAAATGCGCTTGCTTGCTTTAAATGTTAATTTAGCGCCCCTGGCGTTCCAAAAAGCAATTTCAATTTAACAGAATGAAGCAATCAATTGCGATATGCAAAATGCACATACATACATACATACGTCCAACATACGGACACATATGCCATTCCACTGCTACTTAGTACATTATGCCGACCGCCCCCTATGACCCATGGTGGCCCTTGTGAATTTGCATGAAAAGTTCCGTCATGAATTGACATGAATGCGATTACGACGAAACTTTGTTGCACAATGTTCCGCCCCCCCCCACACAGACAGACAGACAGACACACACACACATAAATATACTTTTAACTTGCTTGCTGCACACCATCCTACGCCCCAATGCAGTAGAGGCCAGCGAGCGTTACACTCTCGACAACCAATTGTACTTACACTCACTGCCGCCTGGTATCGTGTGTCCCGACGGCACCACTTGATAGCTATCGCTGCTGCCCTCCACACCGATGGCACTTGTCACATGATAACCGTATCCGTTCGATGTACCGTATATGCCGCTCGATGACTTCTGCTGGTGTTGTTGGTGTTGGTGTTGTTGCTGTTGCTGATGCTGATGATGCAGCTGCTCCTGTTCCGGATCCTGGACCGCTGTGAGTGTCAATTCCATTGCGTGTGCATCAAGCGACTTGCTGTCGAGACTGCCGGTGGGATAGTATGGTGGCGGTGGTTGTTGATTCCCCTGGCCCACAATCGATGGCGGTCCCGAATCTAGGTCGTAGTCCTTGGCACTGGCCGTTGCAGTCGTTGTCTTTTTAGCGGCGCTCGAACGCCGACAGCGACAGAATAGCAACAACAAACCGATAAAGAGTAGAAATGCAATGGCCGATACGATTATAGCGATTACAGCGGATGTCGTAAGGGCAGACGTTTCGGCCAAATACGATTTACCGACTGTGAGTAACGAGAAATAGGAAAGAGAAAATGCGAATGTACACAAAATAAATTGACTTCATTTTGGAAATGGCATTGTTGCAGGGCATTCAACACTCTACGTGTAAGTACTTACTTTCGGCATTCGCGTATTCGCCGCAATGATTGCGTTCCGCGTTTAAACACAATTTGACACGCATCGTCGGTCCCTGCGCCGTCTCAGCTAACGCCAGCGTTATATCCTCTGCATGACCATGCGTGGGTCGGCCTGACGTTGCCTCCGCGGTACTGTACTGCATGGATTTTGGTGTGATGGTCGTCTCTTTAAAGGTGGCCTCACTGCCAGACGACCGTAATTCTACCGTTTTAAGGTGTTCCCAAGCGGCTACCGACATTTCGCGATTTACCAACGACTCCACAACAGCGACGAGTGACAGACATGTGGCCGCCACATTGATGCCCAACTTATGCGATTGGGGATCGTATGTGACATGCAGCGGTGGTGGTATCTTGTTCACTTTGGTGGAGACGGTAACATCATTGGAGTAAGCAGAGCTGCCCTTAGCATTTAAGGCATATACTTTGAACTGATATGATTGATGTTGGTCAAGAGGCGACACCTTGCAGGGATTGTCGCGATAACAATCAAACTCCAACCACTCAGACGAACCGAAATTACTTGAAGTAAATGGCGATGCGAACGCCTGTGACGCACAATCGGAGAGTGGTTGTTCCTTTGGTGTTGTCGAGCGTCTGTATGTTACTAGGAATTTAGTGCTCAACATGCCGCCATTGAAACCGGGTGTCCAACTGAGTATAACATAATTGTGTGCCACCTCGATGGATTTGAGTGAGGTGGGTCGTTCAGGTGCACCCTTCTGCTGCAGCCGTATCGGTGTACGTATCGTGTCAAGTGGATTAACGGCGCGGCAAGAATAATCGCCATAATCGGAATGGGAGAGGTGACTAATGCGCAGCACAGATGTATAGATGTCATTATTGTCGGTGCGTGTGCTAATCTCGTAATGACCATCAGAGGACATCGTTAAGGGCGATGGATTATTGCCAAATTGCCATTGGAACTCCGGTTTTGGATAGGCCTGGACTTTGCAAATAACCTCTGCCGATTCGTGTACATCGTATGCGACCTTGTTGTACTGATGCAGCACGATCGGTTCGTGTTCGATGCGCAGGTGCATACTCGAATTGGCTGAGTTCACTTCATTCTCATACAGACATGTGTAGAGACCACGATCGGCGGGCACCAACTGATTGCCATTCGGACGACCTTTGCCACGAAATTTAAGTATACTCTGCACAGTAATCAAGCCGCTTGCAATCTCATTGGGATTGGTGCGTACGTCATACATTTTATTGCGACTTTGTAGAATCTCTGTGCCGTCTTTGATCCAACGTATTGTCGGCGTTGGTTTGCCCTTTGCACTGCAGGTAACCGCATAGTCAACGTCGCCGACACGGCGCGTCATATGCTGTTGCAATTTGGCCAAAAACTGTGGCGGCTGATGTACTTCCAGCACTATCGTTGCCATTTTTCCAATACCCAATTCGTTGACTGCATGACAGTGATACGTGCCCTCGCTGCCGAGATGCGCTTTCGGTATAGAGTATTGTGGTCCCTGCGCGAGTATCTTTTGTGTGTTGCTGAATTCACCGTCCATGTCGCGAAACCAGCGATATTGCGGCACTGGCCAACCGGGCGGTATAGCCGAACAACTCAAGGTGACGCCATTGCCCACATGTACAATCGGCTTATTTGGCGTAATAAACGCCTGACCGGGTCGATGGCGCACAAGCAACGCAACCGTCGAGTTGCCCACACCTTCGATACGCTTCGAATTGAACGGCTGCATGAGATTGATCGCACGACAGATGTAATTGCCCGCGTGTTCGGCACGCACCGACACCAGCGTCAGTAGTTCGCCGCTAAAACGAAAGTCGGGTGCACCTTCCTTTAGCCATTCGATGGTTATGGGCGGCGGATTCGCAGTCACATTGCAACGCACTATCACCGTTTCGCCCTCTTCCGCTTCGTGCGTCTTCGATTCGATTACCACAATCGGCGGATAGAGCACATCGAGCATAATATCTTTTTCGCCCGCTTTGCCGAGTCCATTGTCCGCGGTGCACGTGTACTTGCCCGCATGGTGGCGACTCACGCGATAAATGATATGTGTCGGTGTAGCGCTGACATATTGACCGTTGCGCGACCAGCGGACATTCGCTACTTTGGGTTTGGCATCGACGCGACAGTCGAGCTTGGCAATGTGATCGCGCTCGATTCGAAGTGGATTCTGGGGGCCAACCTCAACGCGTGGATAATCTAAAAAGTGAAGAAATTAAGGGAAATTTTTGTAAAAGTTAATAATTTTATATAACATTGATAGTTCCAGACAGGTCGATGGGAACCAAAGCGAGTATTGGAATGAGATATTAAAAAAGCTTAAAAAGTATCCAAATAAATTTGTATATCCTATTATTTCCATGTCCTTTTGTATTGTTCCCTCTTTAATTAAAGGGAAAATTTTTGATATTAATTACTTTACTCCGATCTAATATGAATCACTTTCATATCTTACTAAAATAACAACAATAACAAACATTTAACCAAAAATTAAGTCATTAAAAGCTATTATGCTAATGAATCGCTTTTAGCCACATTTAAGTGATTCGAATTAATAACATTTCGACCCAATTTAAAAACTACATCGTTCGTTAATCTCAAAACTAAATGGCCGCCTTATTTTTTTCAGGTTAATTACGTTCATAAAAACTTTGAATTTGTAATTAAGGCTAATTCAGCGTTTCAAGTAACTTAGCTCAGTCGTCGTAAATGTCCAAGAGCGTCGCACTGCGTAAATAATTGAAACCCTCCGTTCGGGACGGACGATACATTTCGCTTCGATGTGTGTGTGTGTGTGTTTGTGTTTGTGTGTGTGTGCACAAAAATGAAATGGCTTTAATCAAGCTTGAAAAACCTTTAATAGTTGCGCCAATTAGCTGCGTTCAACTTAGTTAACTTCATATAGTGTCCTCGTTTGGCTCGCTTGGCGATAGGCGAAATTTTGGAAGAGAGGCAGAAAAAAAAACGGACGACATTTTTAAACATGATTTTATGCGCGCCTCATTCTGCACAGTCATTGAGCAGGAAATGTCCAACGTCACGGATCACAAATAACCAATTTTGTCAACGACGTCAACCAAGCGCAACTATTCTCTCGCCGCTCGAATAGTCTAAACGTTGCGGCAATATCGGCCGTAGTGGCCAAGTAGTAAAAAGAGAGTTTGGGGGCGGCACGGCATAGATACGTTGTTGTATGGAGTAGAGTGTGGCCGGCGGTAATTTTGTGTAGCATATTTAAAACAATAATAACGCGTTGGTGAAATTAAATTAAACGATAGCTTTGGCAGCAACCAACGACAACAACAACGACAACAACAACAAGAACAACAACAACACTGACAGTATCAGCAATGTCAACACATGCTACATATGACTTCATTCACAGGACGCCTATGTCTATACTTAAGTCAAGTCGCACTGGACAAAATTTCTTAAAGTAAACTGGAATTTCTAAAATATGGAAAATCTTTTGATGGCATAATTAAATTTAATTTAAATTAAATATTTGTTAAATTGTAGGCGTGGCATTTTTGTATTGTCTATAAGTAAAGCTCACTGAATCTGAATATAACATATATATCCGATTCGGAACCGTCGTTTAGAAAGCATTTTTGATAACACTCAAGCACTGAAATCAATTAAGTTTCCTTGAGAATTTCGATTGTTGTTGGATTGTGGGGACTGACTTGAAATTGACATGGCAACGCTTACGTCACACTTCGAATTCTCACGTCATAATTGGTGAATATATCAAAATTGTTCATAACATTAAAATTGCTTATATTCGATTATAGCTGATTTGGAATAAATTCCAAACTGAACAGAGAATTCAAATCTGATCACTAGACAAGATTTAATTGAAACCAATTTTTTATAGAAAGAAGATATAAATTTTTTTTTTCCTTAGTGTAGATCAATTAAACGCCAATTTCATTAATTGCATACAATTTTGTTTAAAGTGTAGATCAAGCCGCATATCATATCGGAACGCCATCAGTTAACCATGTTGGCCAACAAGAAAAAACAAACGCACATTGCCTGCAGGTGTTTTCGTGCACTTGCTAACAAGTTGCGCTTTTCCCACTGTACGGTGGCAGCACTCTGGCGTTGACTGGGTGGCGGCGTCGCGTTGACTAATTCACAACGACGGCGGCGGCAGCGATGGCGGTGGCAATTTTCGCACGAGCCGAACACGCCTGCTCTAGCGCCGCGCCAGATTTGTATGCCTGCAAGCGTTGATCCTGTATCGTAGTTGATTTTATTAAATCACTGTTTGTGTGTGCGCGTGTGTGTGCGCGTGTGTGTGTGTTGTTTTAACATAGTTGGCAGATTTTTGTTTTTTTTTTTGTTTTGTGTGGCATACGCCTGCACAGACATTTATGCAGCAATACTACGCTACAATGCATCCATAAGCGGCATGAAAATATTCGCGCGCGCACCATCTGACATCTACTGCTAGGTATATATATATATAATATATATATACAATATATAAAAGTAAATTTATATATATTTATATATATACAATATTTAAATTGAAAATAATTTCGAAAAAAAGAACATATTCTGCGGGAGCATTTTGGCCAGCAGGCACTTTTGCATGTTGTTGAAATTGTTGTTGCTGAAAAACAACAACAACAACAACAAAAACTAACTAACGAACTTTAGCCGGGGTTTGCGCGAATGATGGCAACCATGGCGCTCTGTGCAACGGATATGACATGCGGCATGCAGGAAATTTGACAGGTGGCCCTGTTGTGTTAGTCATTAACCGGAAATGACGTTGGGTGTATTTAAGTGGCGGTCGCATTTAATTGACACAATTATGAAGTGTTCATTAATTACTTTAAAGCGTGCATTAAAAATAGATTTAAAGCATTTTCGTATTTATTTTATATTTTTTAAACAGAAAAAGCTAATGAAGAAGCTAAACAAATTCACACAAAGCGTCTGACGACACCCTCTGTATAATACCCAAGCCCAGTTTGCTAATACAAATACAACAAGAAAAAGCAAATTTCAATTTTCGCCATTTTAACTGGAATTTTTGCTCTAGCTTACTTGCCACTTGCAAAGCGACGCTATCGGAAAAAAGCCAAATAAATCTGTTGCAAAACGCTTGAATGCCTTTAAATAAAATTGAATTTCAACAAAATGTTTTTTGTCATCTTGTCTTGCAGCTAGCTGCTGTTTGTGTGAACGAGCGCGCGCGTCAAACGCAGCCAATGCCAAAGTAAATTTTGTGACGCCATTTTGCACCGCCTGCAAAGGTGTTCGTTGCGCTCGTTGGGCGAGGGCGGGGGCGATGGCAATGGCGGCGCGGCGTTCTTGCTGTTCTCGCTATTGTTGCGACGCTTCAATTTCGCATAACTTGCGACAGATGGCGCCATGGCTTTCATGTGCCACGAGCGCAGCGCTAAAGGATTTTTTCATTTATTGACGTAGAAATGAAAATGATGGGCGTTGCGTACACGTGACGCGAGCTGCTCTCGTTCACAGTGTTGTGTCGTCGTCTTGCAGTGTTGTCTACGCCATACGCTGCTGGCTGTTGCATTATGGCAACATGGCTGCGAATGCGTTCAGCCATTTTGTTTTCGCTTTATTTCGGGAATTGAATATTTGACGGCGACTTTGCTCTCGCGACTGCTACTTTTCAGCTGCGCGCAGGCAACCTCTGGCGTGAGTTTTTTATGACAAGAAGGTTTCGTTTCAAACCTTCTAAGAATTCTAATAAATGAATAAAATGTTGTTTAAAACGAAAAATTTTATTTATAACAGAAAAAGTGTAATTTACATTTTCAAACTTTTATTAAAAATAAGGAGACGGTCAAAATTTATTCGGGAGGGTCAACTCCAGAGTTCGTGCGGTAATTTAAAGTGCGCCAGTTGGCACTAGGGATGAACAGAATAGAAATAAAGTTAAAGAAAGACTTATTTTTTGTGCGGCATTGAGAGTAACAAAGAAAATTCTATTCGACATACAATGGCGAGTTTTATGCGGAAATTGTCGTATGAAAATTCTTTTAAAATAAATATAGTTTTTTTATTTAATTGTCATGTTCATTTATGTATATCGATTCAATTTCTGTTAGGGTGGCAACATCGAATATTGCTGGTATCGATATTGAAGAAAAACATCGGCTGTTTGATATATCGTAAAAAAACTATCGATATTAAAATATCGGTATTTTATGTAATATCAACGTAATTAAATGTCAATCAGAATTTAAAGACAAGAATTTTTAACATGTTGTTGTATTTTGTGAAAAGTCATCGCTAATGGCACCATGTAACAGTGAAAATATACCTTCGAGAAGCCATAACTTAAGTTGAAGGTCCTTAATTTAAAATTGACCCTTAAAAACTGGATTTAGGGCCCAAAAAAAACCATTTTTAATAGGTTGAAGCATATACTTGCCCGTAACTTTATTTAAATTGTATTTATTCGATCAACAAAATTTTAATGATGCAACTTTTTGATCAAAGTAACCGAATAATGGGTTTTAAAAATTCAATTTTTTTTTTAATTGATATATGTATATCGATAGAATTGTCAAATGATTCTCGAAACATTGATTTTGTAATACCAATATTGGTTTACGGAAATTTCGATATATCGATATATTTTTTGCATCCTTATCCCCTGTATATATATGAATTTCTTATGATTCGATGCAAAATGGTTCTACTGGCAGATAATATCTTTAAGTATTATGGATAATGTGGTCAGTGAAATCTAACTAGAAACAAAATTGAGCTTGAGTTCCACTAAAATATTTTTTTTATATACATATGTAGTCACTTGAATTTGACAACAATCGAAATAAGTTTTGAAATTGGTTTCGGTTATGCTGGTTTTAGAGAATAATACAAAATTCAACTGACAAAGCCGAACTATTTTTTAACATTAAACCATTGAAGACTTATTTAGTGTCAGTTCGAAATATCGGCAACTAAAATTTAAAGTGACATTATAGCACGCAGCTGTAATCCTTAGATTGCAAACAATCGAGACAGAGAGAGAAGTGCATCATCAATCTACAGCCACATTGTAAGCGTACTTAACGTCTTTACGACTAAACACAAACACTCTGTTCCGAACAGAACATAAAATTTTAAACTTCTTTACAACAACAACAACTACAAAAACAATAGCAAATACACCCAGTTAAGAAGAATATTTTGATGTTCGCATTCGCAACCAACAAAAAAAGAAAGAGATTTTGTTGTCTTCAAGCGACTTAGCAACAAACTAAAGCATAAGTCCAGTTTGCATGACGGTAGCTAAGCCAAAGGCATTGGGTGCTGCTTCATACCAGCGCACGGTACAGGTTGTATCTTACGGATGCGGATACGGATACGTAACATTGTCAAATTACGTAACGTTTGTATTGTTCGGTCGTTTCTTGGAGTCGTAAGACGTTTGCAATATACAATTGCACAAATGCAGTTTACGTTGACAATAGCCACGCCCACATCAAAAAAACATGCACACACACACAGAGAGAGAGAAACACACAGCCAACATGTTATCGCTTGCTTAGCAATTCTCTTTGTTGGTTTCTTATAATGTACTTAAAAACTCTGAACAACATCTGTACGAGTTCGCATCTTAATGTGATTTTATTCGCCGAAGAACGATTCGGGGGGGAGGACAACAAAAGCTTTAAAATGTTGTCGACATGGTGTATTGCGATGTATGTATGTATGTATGTGTATATGTGTCTACTTAAAAATATTATTGAAATTGCCAGAAAATTGAAAGATTTCGAGTGCCACAGAAATAATATAAAAAATAATGAAGTTCAAGTTTTGTTAACTCTCATACGACTAGACACTAAGGAGTAATCAAATTATTGTGGAGTACTCTTTAAAGTCTTCGTTGCTTCATTGTACTACTTATAGAAATATATATATATGCTAAGGAGAGGAGCACTTCAAAAGGAGTACACCAAAAGCCTAAGAGGAACTTCTTTGAAGTTGAGTGCTATGGAGTGATCCCATTAAGACGAGATTATATTATTACAAATTAAATTGTTATGCCAGGAAAAGTGTTCAAATTAAATTGCATCCCTAAAACGTATTTGTTGTAGTTGTTGTCCTTGAATTAAACTAAATTTTTTAATTTTAATTAACCTGGTTTAGTAACTTTTAATACATGATATTTTAACGTGATTCGAGTTAATAAAAATAAAACATTTTCATCACTTTGCTTTTGACGCCGCTGCACTTCCGCTGCGTTCTGCAACAATCCTCTGCTGCGCCGCACTCTGCCGCGCACTCAACTTTCACGTAGGTAACCCCCGAGCATAGTTTCGAGAGAAAAAAGGCATCAGTGCAGCTTAACTTGTTACTAAGTTTTAAAATCTTAAAGTTACGCCGACAAAAGCATCTTTTGTTGTGTATGTACGAGTACGGGCAGCTCTGTCGTCGCCCCCTGCGCTGCATGCGGCACTGTTGCCGAACTTCGATGGTACTGGGGAAAAAGCATTGCCGAAAAGTTGCACTGACTGCGCCAAATCGCATCGTCTCGAAAAGTAAAGAAAAACTTTTACCAAAATGCGTTTTTCGAAATGAATTTTCAACAGATTGTGTTGTGGCGCTGGTGGTGGTTGTTGTAGTTGGTGGTGATGGTAGTGGTGTAACAATGATGGTACATGGGAGATGAAGTGGCAAATCGCAACTTTTGCACTTCTTGCTTAAATAGCCTCGATCTGCGTTACTCAACCGAATAAGTCCTTCTTTAACATTGGGTGCATGTGTGTGTGGGTGTGCGTGTTTATCTATTGGTTTAAGTGTGTGCGCGTGCTTATGAGTGTCTAGTAGTACCCCAGCAGGAAATGTCAAGACCGTTGAACAATTGACCTGTGGCAAATCTGAAGTGAATATTTCGTTTAGGCCTGAACTTTTCATAAAAATGTTCGCTTATTTAGGGCTATAATTTCATGATTCTAATTTGGCGCAGATTTAGGTATGACAAATTATAAAAATTTTGGAAAGTTCAACGATGAATTCAGCGATAAAGTTCCAAAATTGATTCGTATGCATTGAGTCTACTGGTTTCTTGTCCAGCGGTAGTAAAATGTTCTGCTGGCATTGTAAAGACTTTTCTTTTATAAGATGTTAGGACAGAGTTGACAACTTTATGGTTATTTGAACATATATAATGGAAAATGTTTGAGGTATCGGATTAAAGAATATTAACCAAAAGAAAATTTAGGAACAATTATAAATAAATTACCAAATTTAAGTTGATTTTATGTAATTGTTTATTTAAATAAATAATAAAATAAAAAACTCATTCTTGATTTAGACAAACAATTTTTTATTAGAGGATTTGAACTCAAACTTTTTCCAATAACTACTTATAGGTATGAAAGAGAGATTTTTAAGTAAATGTCTCTCCATTATCATCATATTGCGAAATAGGCAAAACATTTTGAAATAAAAACAAAAAATTAATCGACTTAGAATAGGTACGTAGAGCGGTTGTCTAAAGACGCACCTAGGCCTGTTGAAGGCCCATTGTGATACCACCGGAACTAAACTGCACCTTACTCCTCCTCTGGTTCCTCTTTAAACCATCCTGTGGCCTTAATAAAACTAACTACTTTCGACAGTTTAATATCTGCTACTTCAGTTAAGTTGTCAAGAAAGCCGGAATCAAGAATTTATAACCTCCTTCTAAACAGAGCCATGCACCTGCAAAGGTGTTCAACATTCTCTTCCTCTTCTACATCTTGACAACTCCTTCAAGAATCGTTAAAAGGAGCCCCTATTATACTGGCATGTATACCTAGGATACAGTGCCCTGTGAGGATCCCAAATAAAATTCTAACCTCTTTCCCGCTGAACTTCAGTAGACGATTTGTGTGCGACCCATATTCAACTCTGGCCACGTTTGTCTACTAGTTACTCAGGTTGTTTACTGTCGCCAGCGAGTATTGGCGATATCTATCGTATGTTTGTTAATCAACGGCTTACACGTTGCCATTGGCATATATAAATACATATTCCCTATCAGGACAGATTGATAGCGTGGTGCCTTTTCTAGCCAACTCAACTGAATTACAGTTTCCTATAATATTTCTATGACCTGGCACCCAGATCAGATTAATCGTAAAGTACAGTGTGTGTATACACAATAGATCGTGACACTCCTTCACTGTCTTAGAAGTATAAACAATATGTAGGCAAATTGTTGAAAGTTTAAAAATTTTAATTGCTGAATCGGTTTGAGATGAAAATTGGTTGAAATTGTATAAAAAAATGAATTACAGAAAAACTCTAAACTATTGACTTCGTCTTTTAAAAAAGTACACCCGCCGCCTGCCCCTTTAAACTAAATGCTTACTACATCCTACTGAGTGCAGAGTTTTTGTATGTGTAAATTTCTTGCTTTGTAGCTGGAATTTTTTTTATGCCAGCGGCATCGGCATTAGGTCAGTACTTACAATTTCTGCTATTTGATTGCATTCTACTTTTTCTTCTTCTTCTTCTTTTATTTATTCTTGTTGTTTTTGTTTGGAATAAATTTGCAAATGCAAATATAAAAAGTGTAGTAGTTGCATACCGTATAACAACAACAACACAATTCAATGATGTTTGCCTAAAGGACTTCGGCTTTAATCAATTTTAGTGGAATGCAATAAAGTCTTGTTGTTGGTATTTACAAAATAAATCGTGTTTATTATTGTTATTATTGTTGTTGCTATTTGGCAATTTTAATAAAACGATATTTGCTTACCTTGAGGCATTTGCTTAAGCAAAAATTACGTATGTATGCATGTATGTATGTATGTATGTATGTATGTATGTATGTATGTATGTATGTATGTATGTATATTTGTATGTGGTGTAACGAGGTATTTAAATAGCACGCAATATTTACTTAAATAAATGCAAGAATTTTCCGAATATTTGATTTGAGCATTTTAAGACTATTTAAAAGGTTTAAAGTAGTTAAATGACATTTAAGACCGAATTAAAAATGTGTATGTATTCATTTAAAAGATTCCTGAAGTAAATTGAATGAAATGCAATGTTGCATGGTGTTTGAAAGAAAAAAATCTTTAAAGAATTGAAATATTTTCGAGGTGATTTTACACAATTTATGGATTTATTTTTAAATAAGAAACCTTAAGACAAAACTAATTAAATCAATAACTCAAAATTATTGTTCGACTGTAAATGTTGCGAGATATTGTGCTTGTATATTGTTACTCAATTTAATTGATGGTCTATAGCTCAGTTGGTTAAATGAGTTTTACTACTGAGGATGCTCGATGCATTTGGAAACGAGAGTCAATTCGTAAACCGAATAAAGTAGAATAAAATATTATGAAAAAAAAAATCATTCAATACAAACAATTGTTTATTTAATACAATTAAATTTTAACTGAAACTACATCCATAAACGTTTTAATCAATACAGTTACCAAAGTTAAATTGAACCTAGTAAGAGAATTATCTTCGGCTATGCCAAAGCTCATACACCCTACGCCATTTCAGTGAAACCAAAAAATGTGTTTCTATAAGCACATAAGTGCTACATATCTCTATTATAAGTAGGCGTGGTTTTTATCCGATTACGCCCATTTTTTGTGCGCAGTTTTGTGTTACTATTAAAGTGATAATAGTCGAATTTGAACTGGATAACTGTACTGGGAGTGGGAAGTAGTTTTGGTCCGATCTTGCTTATCTTAGAACTTAGCCTCCGCTTTGAGAATAGTAGCTCACGCCCAATTCCAGTTGTTGATATTGTGCATAGTAGCTGAGAAGCAACGACACAATTTAGCACACAATGTTGTTTATAAAGTTGAAGTTTTCCAGTTTTTTAAGATTAATATTGTAAATTATTCGCTGCAATTTAAAATGTGTTTAAAGGTTTATCTTGTATGAGGAGTAACTCAAAATTTAAAATATATTCGATTTAAAATTGAATTGCATTAATTAACACTTTTGTTCGAAAATTCTAGTTTTTTAGTTGAATATTTGTTTATTACAATTAAAACCTTTACTGAATCAGGAAACTCTTTGTCAATTTATACAAAAGTTTCTATTAACTTATTTATTTGAGTCTATGCGAGACAAAATGAAAATTAAATTTTTTCTATTCTACCATAAGCTCTCAAAAAGTTTGGCAACTTTAGTAAAAAAAATTTTCGGACAGAATGATTGCAAAAAACCTTCTCAAGCTGTTTTGTCTGTGAGGCACTTTTTAGTTGTGGAGACTCTATTAACAAGTATACGTTTTGTTTTTGGAGTACTAAATAGCAAAGCGTATTTAACACAGTGTGTCAGGTAGGGAGAGAATTGGAGCACTCACTCTCTTTGGTAATCTTTTACGATATGTAGTCAAAATCAAAAGTTATAAAATGTAAAATTTTAATTTATATCATATGAAATTGACATTTGGCTTTTGACTATAAGAATACGCCCTCAAGCTGGCATAATTTATTAAATAGACTTTGCCTAGTAATTTGTGGCAAAATGTTTGAAGAAGAGCGAAAAAGGAAAAATTGAGTTACAAAGGTTCAGAGTTTCAATGGCATAACACATGTCTCAGCTTATCCTCTCTTCATGTATTTCTACTCAAAAAAATGAACCTTAGTGCCGACGTTGATCACTTTTATTCTATGCCCTTATTCTCAAGAATCATATCAACATTTGATATATATCATGTGTGGTTTTTGTTCTAGTTTCCGATTTGTTATAAAATTAAAAAAAAATTTTTTTTATTAATTGTGCTTCAGAAAAGAGTCTCACCATTGTACAAGTCCAGCTAAAGAAGATCTTTTAGACCTTTAGTAAGTATAATTGAACTGACAATATTGGCGCATTGTTAGAAGCTTTCTCGTAAGAGTACCATAAAAAAAAGCATTTCCACGTTTAAATTTCATCAAGATATCAATAATATTATCGTCGATATAAACCACAACATGTGGCAACGTGGTTTTATTTCATGTTCACATAACAAAAAAAGAAAAGAAAAGAAAGACATAAATTTAAGTTTAAATAAAACTCAAAAGATATGTAAATAAGCAAATATTAAAATGTTGTTTCAACGTGGCGAAGTTTTTAAACGCAATCAACGTTTCTCGCAGCCAAAGCCGCCGCCATGTCGCCGTGCCGCATACGCGTACAATCATATTTAATTTTCGTATGAAAATGAATTTTCGTGGAATTCCTTGATTTGTGAACAGGAATTCAGATGATGAAAATGGCGCAAAAGCGGTAAAGCGGCGATTTGTAAATATCGCCGACATGTGAAGCGTGTATCGAAAAAGAATAAATTTCGGAAAAGTGGGAGTGGCGGGGTTTGTGCACATTCAGTTTTAAATTTTCCTCATTTGTTGGCAAGTGGCAAAGCACAATAATTGAAACGATGTGAGGCGACGTGCCTGAAATGCGATGCAGCAGGTAGAAAAGCGTTACGCTGCAGCTTTGCTGACATTTGGTATATACATGGAATTATACAACAGGTATGCAGACATGTGCACAGTTGCATGCAGAAGTATTGATGCGGCACTATTTGGTAAACAAAATATGATATAATAAGATTTTGGAAAATTCAGAGCAATTTTGAAGTAATGAAAAGTAAAAATTGTTATTATGTGTACTTCGAAATTCGAGTTCGAAGAAATTATATTAAACGACGTTTACGAAAATTGAGACATTTAGAAAATAAGGTATTAAAAAGTTTAAAAACATATTTAGAACTTGCAAAATTTGGACTAGACAAAACTTATTTAACATATTGTGGTAATTTACGAAGATACTGGCTTGAAAAAGTTTAAAAAGCACAAACAAGTTTTTCAATAAAACATTGTGATTTTTTATTCAAATTTTCTTTAGTCACTGTACGCCATAAAAATGCATAGCTGCATTCTAAAAATACATCCCTGCACGCAATTCCCAAAATCAATTGAATTCTGAATTCAACTTAAACTATAAATATAGAAAGCTGGGAAATACACACATACATATACATACATTTATTAATAAAAATAAGTCTCCATAAGAATGTGAAAAACCAATGCAAGGCAACAAAAAAAAGAAGAAAAAAAATTCAAGAAAATTATTACTCCTGGGAAAAGTGGCGTAAAATGCGAAATATTCACGCGTCAAAGGAAACTCCACCATAAGAGCTCAAACTGATTTGCTTTTGTGCAGTGCTACAGCTGAAGACTTGGTCACACAGACACAAACACACACCCTCACACACGCATACATACCCTGCAGGGAAACCGCGTAGTAGTATCAAAATGTTCTAGTTCTGCACCAGTCCTGTTCTAGCGAAAATTTGACTAGTCGAAAAAGTACTATAGATATACTAGTAAAAGAGGAACCAAATTGGGCTTATATTAAAAAAAATACTTTTTGAATGATTTTTTCAGAAAAACTCGTGTCTCAGCATATTATTCGTTTTTGTTTTTAGTTTTTAGTGACTTTTAGTGTAATTAAGAAAAAATTTGTATGTATTTGAACTGAATTAAATAAATAATTTTGAAAAATTCAATATTTTTTCTAAAATACACTAAAGTTACTATTAGGAAAAAAAAAAAAAAAAAACAAGCAAGTGGCTGTAACTAAATCGGCTCCTAGTTTGCTTGTCTATAAGTTAATTTCGGCGTAAATGTTTTGATAATTCGTGTCGCCATATGATTTTTTAGTGATGTGCGATTATCGATAAAATATAATTCATCGAAAAACAAAAAATGTTAACTTGTAAACAGTGAAAGTTTTGTGATTATTGTGAAATATATTTAAAATTAAAAAAAATAATAGCAAGGAGGCTAAATAAACAAGAACCGGAACTTTGTATGGCAAATATAACGAGTGAACTTGTCAGCAAAATAAATGAGGAAGTGGTTCGTCAATTTTCGCTAGAGAAAAAGTGCTAGAAGAAAATAATGGACTGCCTTGAGCGGCTGCAATAAATTGATCTTCTTCAAAAAATTTATTTAGAGAATCCCGCAAATCTTTTGAGGAAATACAAGTAAACACGCAATATGATATGCACACGCGTCTGGCCCAGTTGCTGGTCATCGCCACCGCAGTTTCACTAAGCCAACATTTCCATGCTGCAGCAAATCGTCACCGTGGGATCGCTAAGGCAACAGTTACGAATATTATAATGTAATAAATTAAGGTTACATTTTAAGTTAGCTTAAGTTATTCTGCCTTCAATTTTGGCGTTACTTGAATGCAGTTCAATAAAAGGTAATTTATTGCATATCCATTTCATTTACAGACATAAGGAAAAGGGCCAAGTGGCTGGCCCCAACTTTAATTGTTTTGATCCTCCCATTGGGAGTGATCTTAACTTACATGTTACTTGCTTTGAACACGGGAAAACAAACACTTTTGGGTAGTTAATATTGGTCTGTTTCTTTTTTTAATGAATATAATTTGCATTAACAACCGAAAGATTTGCAGATTTACAAAAAAGAAAAATGTTACACAAAAATATGACTCTTCTAATTATGTCATTTTCGAAGAAGTGTCTAGCACATAAGTATGTATTTATTCGTATTTTTTTTTAACTACACATGTAATTGTCAAATTATATATTAAGTTCAAACGGAATTAAAATTGTTTTTGATTAATGTACAAACTTAAAAAGTTTATGTTTAAATAATGATATATATTTCAATAAAACTATTTTAAATCATTCTCAGTAATTATTGTTTAATTTATTAACCTGGGATTTTTTGCGAATTTTTAACTGAAGTTACAAACTAATGATTTTTGTACCAATTTTGAACTAGACACTTTATGTCTAGTTACAAACTAGTTCTATTTGTGCCAATTTTGAACTAGTTACTTATAGTCCACTAACGTTCTAGTTCATAACTGGCGAAAAAGGGATGCAGAGCGGGCTAATTGCCACCGCGTAGGACATCGCAATGTTAAATTCGCCAGTTGTTTCAATGGTAAAGAGATACAACGCGTACCAGTGGTGGTAAAAAAGGAACTAGTGTTTCGCTAGTTCAGAACTAGTATTTTCCCCTGCAGGGTACATACGCACACATCAGCAAAACGCATACCGCAGATTTGCTGCTGCTGCTGCTGTAGCGTTACCTCTCGAAGCGCGCGTCTTACATCAGGTGCGAAAGCATCGAGCGCACTGAATCACGGCTTGAAAAAACTTCCTCACTAAAATAATACAAAAAGAAAAAAAGAAACTCAAGAAATTAAAAAAGAAGCCAAAGACTTACTTAAACAAAATAATATAAAATAAAACTAAGCTGAAGGTGAAGCGCGCCGCAAACTCAACGCAAACGCAACTCGACTCGTTCGCTTGCAGTGCACGAACTTTTTTTGGTTGTCATCTTGGCATGTTTTCATATAAATTTTGCGGTGTTCTTTTTTTCGCATGTCTGTGTGTGTGTTTGTGTGTATACTTTAAGGCGCACACGTAAGTGCACACACACACACCGACACATATTCACATTCTACATGCTGCAGTGGCATAGAAGGCGTATACAGCCTCAGTAGAAATAGCAACAAAAAATAAGCAAAATATGCACTCTTACACGTTATTTATTAAACGTTTAAAAACTAATTTTAATAAAAAATATTGAGAGTTCAACCTGATCGTGTAATTGTAATTATTACAAATTATCTTTGTGAGTGTTCAGTGTCTGCTTATGACAAGTAAATATAACCGATAATTGTTAAATACAAAAATTCAAATTGTTTCTATAATTGCGTAGAAATATTAAATAGTTCAAAGTGTTTTGTTGTTGGATGAACCATGGAACTCACAAATATTTGTTCATTTAAATGGGTTATAACCTTAAATTTCGGTTCTCTTAAATTTATTTAAAATGTCGTCCTATTTAACATCAATTTAAACTTGATAGCTGTCACTTCTCTCTAAATTTTTTTAAATGCTTACATACTGTATTAATAGATGGCGCCACATTTTAATAAATAAGGTTAGGAGCATACTTGTTTTTTCAATTAGTCTTGTCAAACCAGTCTAGGATAAAACTATATAAAAAATTTTCATAAAATTTTTTAGAATCAAAGTAAAAGCTTCTTGATTTTCAATACTTGGTTGTTTTATTTAATACTTTGTTAATAATAAATAGTTTTAAAATAACTTTACTCACAGCTTTGACTTTTATCATCAACTATCGGTTATAGATGACTTGCAGAGTCTACTAAGTTATAAGCTAAGAAATAGCCTTTTGGGTATACCAAACTAGATTGAAAACTTTTGCATACGTATGTACAAATGTGGCAGAAGTGCCTGTAGCACAAACATAACCATACGCACTTATACATATGTAGGTATGTATGTATGTTTAAACCCAACGAACCACTGCGCCGAGACAATTGTCTTAGTGGTGCTGCTGCTGCTGCCGACATCGCCGTCTCATGTTAATGTAAGTTCTCATGTAGTTTTCAAGTTATGCACATGCATGCACTTTTATGTTCGCAGTTTGCAGTTGCGTATTTGTGTGTAGTTGTGTGTAGTAGTGTTTGTGTGTGTGTGTGCCAGTGAGAATGCGAAAAGGTGTACCAACTGGAGATGTTATTTTTCTTCTTACATCACACGTGACTGTGATTCTCAGTCGAAACAGCGTTTGGCATGAACTTTTTAGTAGATTTACATGCATGTGTGTGTGTGTGTATAGGGTTGACAGGGGCACACTTGGCTTATGTTTCCGATGACGGACGTTTGCCGGGAAATTAACTTATTAGGTGAAATCAAAAATCAAACTTTAATAAAGTAAATTTTCATAAAAGTTCAAATTTACTGAAGCACTGAAAATTCGTTTAAAAATTGAGAATTGTTTAAAAGCTCATACAAAAATCAATAATCTTTAAACAAATGTAATGTTTTATGTTAAATGAATAAGTAGATCTTAGGTTGCAATTAAGAAGATACATACATTAATTTTTTAATTAAAATTTTAAAATATATAAGACTGAAGATCGAATGGAACTATTCACTTTTGTAATTCGGCATGTTTGAAAATATTTCTCTCTAATTTGTAATATCTTAAGTTAAAAGCTGACAGAGTGACTTTGGAATTTCATTAAAAAGCACGCTGCACAACGCTTGCACTCAAACAAATTGCCAGAATACGTCCAGCAAAGGTATTCATACTATACATTCGTCTTCGCACCACAAACCAAGCAAGCAAGCAAGCAAGAAACTATGGAAGCCAGCAAGCACGCAAGCGCAGCGCATCCAGCGACATCATAAATGTGTGGTTTTGTTCAACGGAAATTTAGCCAATAGCAGCGAAAACATTTTCCAGACATCATCTCCGACCGATGCGACGCGCCAGAACATCTTTCTTAGAAAATACCAACTGCCAGCGCAGTTGGGTAACTAAGTCAAAATTGGCCAAGTCATGTGCTCACATAGAAAATATCAAAAAAAGGAAGAAAAGGAGAAGGTAAAGAAGAAGAAAAAGAAAAAGAAAACGAATTCCGCCACAACGTGAAAATGCTTTTTGGGCAGGTGCAGCATGTGCAGCGGTGCAATGCGCGGGTGCTGGCAACTGCCACTGTCACTAACGGAAATGCACATGTCACTGGGTAATTCACTTGAAATCGCTTTTCCATTTTAAGTGAGAAAATACAAGCACACGAAAAAAAAAAACATACCGAATTATATATGTATGTATATGAAATAGAAAAAATCATGACTGATAAAATGAATTTGTTCAGTTGCTTTGGATGCAAATTTCGAAAAGTTTTAATGGAATTTTAAAGGTAAGGAAATTCTTTAAAAGCGAACAAATTAGGTTACTTTGTACAACAGAAAATTGTTATTATAAAAAATGAAGTTTGAATTAATATTATGGATCTTTATTGGCATTAAAAAGATTTTTTAAGTTTTCAAAGTTTTCCAAGAGAATCGAAATATTTCCACATAGTTTTGAAATTTTTCATTTTATAAAATGTGTGCTGAAGAAAAGAGCATATTATTGAGAGCTGAGGCAATTTAGAGAAGAAAAGCTGAGACAAGTGTTATGCCTTTGACCCTTAGCAAGCTCAATCTACTTTTAACGTATTCTTAAGTGCCTCTGTCTAAAATGCACGGATTTGTGGGTACTTAAAAAATCCCTTGTAAGTACCTCAAGGCAGTTATTTAAACCTGCCTAACTATCTAAATGCAGTTATAAATATAAACCCGCTTAAGTAACCTTCGATACATAAGTATCGAATTAGAGATTGCCATTTGTCTTAAGTATGGAGAAGTATAAACTTTTGCGTTTTTACTAAGGTGACCATATTAAAAGGAAAAGACTTAAGGTGAATTGTTTATTAAAGTTAAACAGTAGAGGTTAGGTAAGCGGTTGAGGCACTTAAGCGGGAAAACCCTTAAGAGGTGAAGCTTATATAAAAATAGAAAACATATTTAATATTTAATAGAATTATAAAAAAAGTCTGGTGCAGTTTACTTGTCATAAAATCATGTTTTCGGTTTTGTAAGTTTTTCTATAAATGGGATTGAAGAAAATTGAATATTATATAATAAGTATTTTTTGTTGTATTTGTTGTATACATACATATAATAAATTTTTTGTTGATTTTTGCTACTGTCAAGTTCGAAAAAAAAGAACAAAAGTAGAAGAGTGCATCGTATGGATCTATGGAGCACATGTATGTAAATCCCAAAAGCAACGACATTCATTAAAAATTCAGCACTCACAATGAATGATGAATTAAAGAGAAATGAATGAATATGAAAGCAAAGAAATGAAAAATAAATCGAAAAAAACCTCAAGTGAAAGAAGATTTTAATTTCGGTTGCATTTCATTGGTTTGGGATGACGGTGCGTATGAGTCACATAAATTTCGTTTTCGTGCTGAAATATGCGAAATGCGCGACTTGCTATAAAAACGAAAATGAGAACAAAATGAGAGAAGACGAAAAAATAAAATAATAACAAAGTTAAGCAGCACATATATACGTGCACACACACACACACACACATTCATACAAATACACACAAACACAGAAGCACATAAAAAATAAATTTCGTTGTTGTTTTTTTTGTTTTGTTTCATTTTATGCAATAAAATAAAATAATATATGATACAATAACAACAACAGCAAAAACGACAACACGAAAAAAGAAGATAAAAACGCTAGCAAAAAGAAGTAGAAAAAGAAGACGAAGAAGAAGAAGAAGAAGTAAAGAAAAAGCAAAGAAATTGCACAAATAATATTCATAGGAAAACATAAATTGCAGCCATTTTTATTCTCGCCGGATTTTGCTTCCGCCCAAATGCATATGCCAAGTGTGCTTGCTTGTGTTTGTTTTAGAGCTCCTCTATGCATTTGCGTGTGTATGAGTGAGTGTCTTCTTTGTCAATGTGTGTGTGTGTGCCGACAGCGTAACAACAATTTATTGCCATTTCTATTCGGGACACACAAAATGGCAAAACAGAACTCGAAAGCGAAAACAAACAAATACACAAAAACACGCACACAAACATTTATACAAACACACACACACACACACACACACACTCACATACACTCACACTAAAGCTATAACAAAACGAAGAAAGTTAGCACGACAATGCACAGTACTTTGTTGCATGATTGCAAGCAATTAAAGTTTAGAAATGTGTGCCAATTGCTAAGATTTAAGAGAAGACATTTGAAACATTTTTAAATTAAAGGAAGTTTTTAAACAATATTGCTCAAGTTAATCTAAAGTATTTTAAAAATATATTTAAATTATTTGGTTAATACGAGAAAATCGCATTGTTGCTTTTATCCTTTGTGGGTCTTCCACTGACCTAAGTGAGTCATTAGACAACAACTCCGACTACCCTAAGTTTAACCTTAGCTCCATTTAAAAAAAACTTTTTTTTCGTTTGAGTAACTTTGAAATTTTTTTAACATATCAAAAATCTGTTTGATTGCAGTTCCTAACAATCCAGAAGATAAATCTCAACTTGTTCTTGGTATATTTTTTTATTTGGTTAATTTGACTCAAAATACTTTCAATATATTTAATTTTTTTTATTAATACTCAAAATAATTGAAAAACAATAATCGAATATATTTGAAAGATATTTCGTTTTGTACAGTATCTTAAAGTACTGTCGAGCTCTGCCGCCGCTGCACAAACACATGCGATTGCCCCACTGCAAGACCAGACCAGACCAGACGCAGTGCAGCGCTATTTTGCTGCTTACTCGTATTTATGATGCTCATTTAAAATCCATTAGCAAAGCCAGAGCAGAGCAGAGCAGAGCGCGCCAGCAATCGAAATGGTAAAAGCGCACAAATGCACAAAATGCAGAAATGCTGCACAAATGTAAAAGGACATCAACACGACGCATCCTTTTGCCAAAACGAACGCAAGGCATGCCCAAGTAATGTGCGCTTTTATGTATGCCGGGGTTTCATTTTTTTTATATTTCTTCTGTTTTGTTGTGTTTTGTGTGTGAGTGTGTGTGTGTGCGTGTGTGTGAAAAGTTTAAATTTCCGCAAACAAGATTATTTCCCTTTTTGTTCAATTTAAATTCTAAGAATTTATATTGAACGATATTTCAGTTGCAGTTAGAATTGAAAAGGTTCCTTCTGCTTAGCAAATTTGAATTTAGCAAAATGATGTAAGTGCAGAAAGTTGATATTTTGGTCAGCTTCCCTGACGAATGGAATAATATAATAACGTTTCCTGCAATAAATTCCAATTGATTAGACCAATTTTGTTTTCACTTTTTACTTATACATTTCCTCGCTTTGTTTATACATTCCTATGACTCGCTTCGTCGTATAATTAAAATATTGGTCAATTTACTGGTTAAATTACGGTTTAATAAAAACTAATACCACAGTATTTAGCAAAAACCTGTCAACAAATGTGTAAGTAAGAGGTGCATGGTAAAACATTCTTGGAGCATGTGTTGTGAAATTTAACTGATAATTTAGTGGTTGTACTGGGTAGATTATAGGAAATTTAATCGGTATGTTTCTTCAGTGCAAAATGAAATTATTAAAGATAAATGAAATTATTAAAAAAATGTATAAAAAATTACAGTTTTCAGCTATCAAAAATTATTTTAAAGTGACATAGTGTAGGTTGTGGGTAATTTTGAGTACAACACTAAACCGGATGGTGTAATAAATTTAGGGTGAGTAAAGTAGAATAGAATCCCTGTCCACCTCGATATTTTTTCTCTCTTTGAAAATTTAATTTTTGTGCTGTAATAATTATTAAGTACTGTCATTTCTGACAACGATAACGTAGTTTGTTGTCAAATATAACATACACAAATTTGCAGAAAAATTAGGCAGACATCGAGGTGAGTTCGCTCAATTTGCGTCCTCATTTGTACTTTTCTAACATTTTTAATCAACCCATAAAAACGTTTTATATAGACAAGAAAAAACTTTAATTTCTTATCACAATTACCAATGCACAATTTTTAAATTTTACAACGGGAAAGGAAGAAAATTATCTGACTTTAAGATTTTTTAAGTGAAAAAATAAATCTATATCTTAAATCTATTTTACGCTTAAATTTATCGCCATATTTATTTATAGTCTTGATAATGAAACCCAATTTGAAAGCCTTGAATTTGAATTTTATTACGATTCTGAAGCATTACGTAAACAACAGAATCGATTGATTTAGAACAATCCAAAGAATGGTAATTGATAAGTCGGATTTCTTACCATATAAACCGATTTGGGTATATGAAAAATTTAATGGTTCGTTTATTAATTAAATAAATGCAAACAAAATTTAAATATTTATAAAATTTATAAGATACGATATTTAGCTAAAATTACGAAAAAGTTTTTCTACGAATCCATGAGAGCAACCAAAACGCTTTCGGTTGCTTGTTACTTAAGTGCGTCTCTTGTTCGAATTTTTTTTACATCAATTTTAGTTTGATGAGATTTTGTAGAAAAATTAAAAATAAAAAAAGAATCCTAAATACATAACAAAGTTGCTTGAGCACTTTCGAAATACATTTGGCGCGTTGTTGTTGTTGTTGTTGTTAAGTACGTAAGGACCTCAGCGTGGCACATGCCGCTGTCGTCTCATACATTTTAATATAAATCGGTTACGACGACTTACGACTTACGCCTTCGTTCGTTCGTTCGCTTTACCATTCAGTTCTTCTTTCTTCGCATATTCATCTATCCTGCATGAACGGGTTCCATACCACAGGATACGAAATAAGTTTTGAGGAACACACACTTTATACTCACACACACACACACACACACAAACACACGTGGAGACGCACCCATGCCAGGACGTATTTACAAACTTACGCACACTAGCATGCAAAGCTAATATCCTGACAAAAGCACACGCATACGCACACATATGAGATAAACTTGCTTACAGTGCCGCGCTGTAAAATCAAGAATGCTGTAAAACTTAATGTTAATTTTAATAGTGTTGATTTCTGAAGATTTCAATTGCTATGCACAGGACAACAACAAAATGCATCTTTCAAGATAAATTTCTTAGAATCATTTCATCAAAATTGAGAAAATATTTGAAATTTTATGAATCAGATGAATTCATTTTAAAACATTTGCAATAATTTGGAATGGAAGTCAAAATTTAAGCAGAAAATAAGTTTTATATAAAACAAAAAATTATATTAAAATCATTAGGATAGAATTAAAGAAATAAAAGAAACTGTTTAATTAATTTATTATACCGGAAAAATGTTAAATCTTAAAAAAAATAAAAATAAAGCATTAACAAAATTGTTTTCAAAGGGTCATTCTTAAAGCTTGATATGAATTCAAACATTTTTTTATATGTAGAGAGCTTGTTTAAAAACGAAGGCCGATACATTTAAAAATTCTAAGATTTTTATATCAAAAAACAATAAGTAACACACACAAAAACTTTTTTTTTAAATACCGTCAAATCGGAAACTATTAAATCATAAACCGATATATCCAAATCTTGGTTCACAATTTGTGAGCTTTTTAGAGTTAGAGTTGATGTGGGCTGGTATGGGACCATAGCTCTCAGTCCTCAAGGACTATGCTGTACCCAGGAAAGTATCGGAATAGAGTAGTAGAGATATAGGAATGAAGTTTTGGATGGGAAATAAGGATAAGTTCATACATACGTAGGTAGGTAGGTAGGTAGGTAGATAGATAAATAGAGTGAGTGCTTGACTAATGACGGACCTAGGTCTATTAAAACCCCTTTGAATACCACTGAAATTAAACTGCATTTTACTCCTCCTCTGGGTCATTCCTAAACCAACATGTGACCATAATGAAGTTAACTACTTTCAGGAGTCGAGTCCAACGAATTGCAACCTTCTTCTATAATGATTTGACTTTACGTGAACTTATGGTTTTCCAAGGTTTTTGATTTAAAACCGCTTTTATTTAATATTAAATAAATGAAGTCAAGTGTTGAATTAAATTCAAAACTTTAACAACAGATTAAAAAATGTTAATAAATATAAATAAAATTTTGACATTTAAAATTTTCCCAATATTTTCGCATCATACTGTACACACGCACACTACACAGTGTTGAAATTCAAGACATGCCTTCGGAATTCATAAGCGCACATGAACACTTTTTTCTTCAGCTGCTGTTGCTGCTGCTGCTGCTTCATCTTCAACGCTTTCTTGAAGGGGCTTGTGCGGCGGTGGTACATCGGAGCGCCGGGATTAGAGACGGTCGTCCACAAATGTCGGAAGTAATATGCACAGTTGGCGTACACTGCATGTCCTGTATAAGTGTATGCGTGTGTCTGTGTGTGTGTGTTTAGTTGTGTCCCGGATGCTGTGTCCTGCGCAACATAATGTCGCTTTTATGTTTTCTCATAATACTCGACTTTATTGTTAGTTATTGGAAAAATATATGACAGTACGTTTTTTTTCGCTTTCTTTTGCCGCCTTTCTATGCATACTTTCACGTAAATAAAAATACATATGTATGTGTGTGTGTGTGCGTGTGTCTGTGCTTATGTTAGTATGCCAGTATTGCATGTGATTGTGATTTCATTTTCATATTTGAGTAACATTGTGTTCGATGGGAAGCTGGGAATTCTGGCGTGAGCGTGAGCGTGTGTGTGTGTGTGTGTGTGTGTGTGTGTGTGTGTATTCTATTTTCTTTTGCAAGGATTCTTTTTTCGTAGGTGTTCTTTCTGGGTGGATCAACTTATCATTGAAATTGGTTTTCGCTTTGCGTTATTATCTGAATAACAATATTTCAAGTTTAGTTAGTTTTTCGCACAATAACAAAGTGCTCTCCTGATTTCGATTCGGTTTTTCATTTTCGTATGTACATACATATGTATGTGTATATTTATTTTGGCATTTTTTTCAATTTTTCAGTGTAAAATTTAAATTTCGACGCAAGTTGATTTTTTAATTTTGATTTTAACTGCAAAATCAATTTATGGAATAAATTATTATTTTCTAATAACAATGGAAAGCCTGGCAATGCGAATTTAGAAAGTTGCCACATCCGTTGAAACCAGTAAATTTTTAAAATCCCTTAATGCTGATTTAACGATATTTTTATTTCAAGCCTGCTGAGAATTGTTTAAGACAAAAATGTTTAATCAAAAGCGCTAAATAAAATACTACTAATAGTTTGAAAAATGTCTGTACTAACTTTTTGTTTGTACTTAAGATATCATTGTACCACTTATTTAGTTTAGTTTTTAATCCAAAAGAAACTATTCAGTGGACAACTTATACGGTTATACAGGAAAATGCAAAAAAATGATGTTGGTCGACCGGAAAGTGAAGGTGCGCGAGCTAGCAGATACCATAAGGATAAGTACTGAGCGCGAACGTCATATTTTGGGCGAGATTCTGCACATGAATGAATTATCCTGCAGCGCATGCGGACACATGATGGCACACAAGAGCATCGCAACTATGGCTAAAATTAAAGATTTAGGACTCCAATTGATTCCCCATTAACCCTATTCGCCAGATTTAGCGCCCTCGGACTATTAGCTGTTCCGAATCGTCAAAAAATGATTCGTCAAAAAAAAATCAGCTCGCATGAGGAGATCATCGACGCCGCGGAGGAATATTTTGCAGAAAATTACTTTTCGCACGGAATCAAAAAGTTGGAAAATCACTGGAGGTTACTTTTTACTCCACTTAGTACAGGGTATATTGATTTTTGTTAGCTACTTTTACGCTTGGAAATTAGTTTTCATGAAGTTGCCAAACTTTCCGACTGGTGACGATCGAATAAAAAACATTATTTTTACTTTATTCCGGGTACAAACTCAATTTAAATTACAAACAAATGTACCATGCTCAGTATTCAAACGGACCTAACCAACTGAGCTTTTGTTAACGTATTTATTGTTCTTTTGCAAACTTCAAGGGTCATTTTAAACCACAGCTAGTGAGCATAAGTGGTTTAGTATAGGTTATTCGAAATATTTCGATAAGTATAGCGAAAGTTTTCTTATTGTTTTTTTTTATTGAAAATTGAGAGTGGATAACATGAAATATTTTGTCTGTGATTTTTTCAGTACTTCTATAGTTCGCTACAATTCTTAGTTGAGTTAATTGAATTGTTGAACTTTAAGCAATTCAGTAAAATGTATTTTCGGTTTAAGAAACAACTAAGTTAGAAACTAAAATATAAAATGTTTTATAGGTCCTGAATTCCCTTAAGGAATTCGTTGATCCAGAGCGTAAGGAATATATGGTAAATAAGTATTATTTACATATGAAATTATTAACATACGCTTCCGTACATAATTGACGGTTTCAGAACAATTTTGCCGAACCTTTAACTTCAGATCTTGTTTAAAATTCTACTATATTTTTTGATTTGGATATAGTTTTGGTTCTTATTTTGTGTTGATAAATATATTTAGATTTTATTTATCCACAACCGAACGAACTTTCGTTATATTTTTATTGATTTGTATGGATGTGTGCTTGTTCCAGTAACTTTACTACATGCACTTAAATTCTAATGAGCTTCTCCGAATTTCTTTCGAGTTGTAAGTAAGGACAATATTTTTTACCAGCATACGTGCATGGAGCAATGGGCAAGGAGCAATGGGCAAGGAGATTGTAATTAATTTGACGTTGGGTTTTGTGTCGCTACTTACAGTTCACATTCAGGGCGACGGTTGTTTCCAGCGTATGACCCTCGGTCATGGCACGATTCCAAACGACGCATTTGTATTTGGCGCCATCGTCGGCCCGCCTTGGCAGTATCTGCAGCGTAGCGTTTGTGTGATGATTCTTCGAACCGCCCTTCAGGATGTACGACTGCAGAGGCACCGTACTGCCCTCACGATACCAGCTGAAGAAACATACAAAAAAAAAATAGGAAAATGGTTGATTTTTAAACGAATGCACAAGAACATCAACAAAAGCAACAACAACAGCAACAATCATAACATTTTTAGGGTTAACACAAAACGACGCAGGAAACCGAAAGTCTCGTATCACAAAAACAACAATAACAACAACAAGAAGCAGCAAAATGTTTGCTTAATAAACAGCAGAGCAAAAAAAATAAAAAAATTAGAAAAAAAAGAAAAGAGAGAAAATCCAAGAGGAAATAAAGTGTGGATGGCTTGGCCTGATTTTGGCGTCACATTTTCTTGACTTGAATTAATTTCCAAATGTGTATAGAGTTGCCAGCTTGCGCTAACAGCTATAATAAACAGTTTTTGGTTGGTTTTGGAAGATGAAGTAATAACCACATCCGCAATAAATTATACAATCGGTTGGTGAAAGTAGTAGATGGAAATTTTTGGTATTTCTGAGATACATTTTCTTTATTTTTTTGTTTACAAATGCAAAAAAAGGTATCGATGAGTTACTATTCTATATAAGAAATGCCTAACCGATACATCAATACATTAACATTTTTTTTACGTGTGACATTTTCATACAAATTTGTACAATTTAAGAATTTGTTGGTTAAATTACGGACTAATAATGTGTAATGCAACTAGTATGTACGAGTATATATGTACACTTTCAGTCAACAGATGCGAAAAAGATGCTAACTCATTTTCTTACTTAAAGTTTTTAAAAGTGATTTTTTCATGGAACCCATGCCTGAAATGTTTGGGGCATATTAACAGTAATTTAACCAGAAGTGCTACCCAGAAAGATAGATAAGTATTCGACCATATTCTTAAAAGCTGCGGGAAAGGTTATCGTAGTCTGAGTTTGCATATAGTGACTGTTATAACTAAACATAAAGTTTTTCTCCTCGTCTAGACTAGTTATACATACTAGTAATTTTACTAGTTATTTGACCGTAATTTTAAAAACTTTGCAAATGTTTCGTTTTATTTTATTAGAACTTCAATTAGAACTGCAGAGCATACGCGAAATATTTTAGGCCAAATCCATGTGTTCTGTGATTATATCCTTGAATGTGATTTTCCAGGACCAATTGGGAACAATGATTTTATTGCCAGGTCAAAATGTTTCATTTAAGTTTACCTCTCAGATACTTTGGAAATAGAAAAAGTGCGCTTCATTATCTTTTATTTATACAACAACAAAAACGAACGTATCATTTCTTATGTCTGTCTGTCTGTTGCATATAAAAAACTAATTCATTATCTTATTTCGTTTTGAAGACTTTGCAGAACCAACAAAAAGAATTAAAAGAAAACGAAATACTTTTCTTTTTTGCGGTTTCTCTGTATTTTAAATCCTCAAGGACTTCATGTACGAGTACTTTCGCTCTAATTAATTTTCCTTTTATGAGGCGTATTTAAAATTACAAAAACAAAAACAAAAATTATAATGTGCGAAAGCCAAAAAAAAAAGAATAAAACCCTTCAGAAAAAGCTCTTGTTGTTGTGTTGAATGTTTGTTCTTTATCATCGAGTCTAAGCGCCAGACCCATGAACCTACTTCATCATCATCATCTTCTTCCTTACAGACACTTCGTGTGTCTGTCTGTCAGTCAGTCTGTTGTATTTTTTTTTCTTGTTGCTTTTGTTGTTTGTTTTTTTTCGTTTTTGGAGGCTTACTTACGTTATCATTGGGTCCGGCGAACCGCCAACGCTGCTGCACGTCAACTCGAGCGGTTTATCTTCGGTGGCGATGGCAATATTGCCCGGCGACACCATCGGCGGATGTGGCGGTGTCAGAACTGTCAAATTGTAAAACTCCTGATGTACATCGGCACCTGTGCCTTTGGCCTTGATGCGACACTCGAACCGGCCATTGTCACGATTGTATGAGGTGTTTTTTATTTGCAAATCGTAAATTCCACGGCCAGGACGAAAATCCAATCTGCAAGAAGCGAAAACAAAAAAAAATAACGAACATGAGAAAAACCAGAGATATACAAAAGGAAAACATTTTTTCCGAGTAGACAGGGTGAACTATAGCGAAAGGCGAAGTAGCGGCCCTATTCCAAAAAAAAATTTACCTGTTTTTTTTTGTCAATGTTTTTTTTATCGCTCGAATTAAATTCGCGGCATTGAAAACTCATCGATCTGTACACTATTTTTTATCGCTTTTATTTTTAAATTAAAATGTTAGTATAAACTACCGCCAATTTAGTGCATTAGGGCCGCCAGACGCCAGAGCAGCTGCTGCCATGGTGAATATTAGAAAATGAAAATACCGAAAAGCGCACGGTGCATGATTTACGGCGCTTGTTGCCATCTTTATTGTGTTTATTTCTCGACTTACACTCAGCACACACACACACATACATACACACGCACACACACACAGCGACATAGCAACGGCGGGCACAGTTTTGTTTGCTTTTACTTAATATTTGCGCTTCAATAAGGTCGCATAGCGAAGTTGGAGGAGTCGTCGTCGTCGTCATCGTAGTCGGTTGAAGGGTATATAAATTTCGTGCGTCCGAAATTAACTGCTCGCCAACCGAAAGCTGCTTATCATTTGAGCGGAATTCGGCGAATTATGCTTGCGACAGGTATCGCGCGCGAGCGTCATGCGTTAATGGCGACGCCAGGTAGACTTGGCCCTCTGGCCGAGCGACGTCTTATTTCAACAGCCGCGGCTTTTAATTTAATTTTGAAAATATTGTACAAAAAAAAGTTGGTCTTGATTATTTTGATTACTCTGGGCAATGATTTTTATTCAATTATTGTACATACACATACACAAACAATCAAAAGAGCTTTGCCACCACTGGTCCAAGGATACGAAGAGTTTAAAGTTTAAGTTTACTTATATAAAAGATAAAAATGAAGCGAATTTTTTTAAATTTAAAATATACATTTTGAAATTTGTCTACTTTTTCCCAGAGCTTTAAGTTTGGCCGTATCGAAAGATAATTAAACACACACACGCACGCACACACACACAAATTGAATTATTTTCGGAATTTTCGGCATGAGTTCCGTTCCTCATTCAAAATTCCTCGTAAATTTCTTTTGTATCTTTAGTGTGTGCCATTCTTCCACTCGTCTGCATCGCGAGCGCCCACCACACTAAATTCTGGCCACACTCTAAAAAGAGCTTAAACGCCTGTAGAAACGCTAAATTTAAAATATTAATTCCACTGCATGAACCCGCTGCTGAAGTCGCTGATGTGTAGTAGAAAGGAAAGCAGAATTTTAGGCGCCTCAAGACGCGAAATTGATTTGAATAAAATTTTGTAGCGCACGTAAGTAACTTAAAGAAAATTTAACAATGTTGCCATATATAAAATTATGTGAAATATCTGCGTGAATTCGCGGCGGCTGATTTATGCGCGTCGCACCGCTTTGCGTCAACTTTAAGGCGGGCCGCCGAGCGGGTGAGCGAGAGAGCGTGCTCACATCTTAAGAACTTCCTAAGTATGCAAAAGTAGAAAACTTTTTAAATAAAATTTCAATTTTGATAAAGTTCTATGCTGGAGTATGCCGGGCGTATGCACATCCTTTTGTTTCTATGCGGTGCACAGTGCTTATGTGTCGCACTTTCACCGCCGCCGCTTGCCGGGTGCTTAGGCTTGCGTGAGTGTATGTCGTCATATACGAGTCTGAGTGTAATTAAGAATTTTTGCATTATTTTCCAGTGAGTTTATGTGGAAACATAATTTGCTCAAATAAAAGCCGGAGAGCGTTTCAACTTTTGCATGTCCCCTTTACACTTTTTATTATTTTTGATCTGGAGTATACCAAAGAACATGATTTGTTGTATCTCCTTTGCAGAGTAGTTCAAAGAAAATGCTTCAGAGCGAGAGAGAGTACACAAATAGTTTACTTCCTGATGTCCTGTTTAAACTGAATGAACGTTTTCAGTATTTATATTGATTTCCCACTAAACTGAAATAAGACAATTCCATTCAAAAAGTAGTTCCGGTTTTTCTCAACTTTAAAATGAAGGTTCTGAAATCACCTGTTCAGTGATTTTTTGGTGAACTCTTATTGAAACTTCTATACCAGAAACTTATTTTTGGCAAGTCCTCAGTAAAGATAAATTCTGGAGTACTCTTTAATAATAGCTCAAAACGATTGAACACAGATCTTTTGTAAGAATAAACACTTCGACTTAAATAATTTAAGTTTTAAAAAATTGTTATAAGATTAATGAACTAATTAATTGGGGAATAAATATAAATAAATAATTTAAAATATTGTGGGAAGAGTTGTTGATAAGCTTTGTTTGTCATTGTCGCTTCATCTGAGCAGCGTACCTGGGACGTTACGCTAAGTGTAGACCAATACACCAGCCATTGCGTTACGACGAATACCTTTTTTTTTATTAAAATTGTTTTTTTTATTAAAACTTATTAACTGTGCACTGTGACAAATTTGAAAAAAATTTTAGAGACTTTTATGGAGGTTTACACGTGTTCTTAGTCTGGTCAAATAGACAAAATTTGCATACTAAGAATTTTTAATTGACCCTTAAAAATGGACCCTAAGTCAACCCATTTTTGATAGGTTGCATATGCTTTTACTTGCGCGGAACTTTATTTCTATTTAATCGATGATGTCATTAAAGAGAAGACATTTTGCTGCTTACAACGATACATAAATTGTAAATACGAGTGTTTAGAAGTGCCGGAGTAAAAGCGAAAAATCTAAGAATTTAAAATTTTAATGGATGATTAGATAAACAGCAAAAAAGTTACGGGCTTCAACCTATTAAAAATGGGTTTTTGTGCCAGACTTTTAAGGTCAATTAAAAATTCTGAGCATGTATAATAGTTTTTTTTTTTAACTTGACTAGATCTACAGCTTGAGCTGTGTCCTGTTGAAAGTATTTTTTATATTGACACAAAGTGTTATTTAAAGCGTCTTAACTTTCAAGTTTAAGAGAGATGATCATTTCAGTTAAGTAGTCCAGTAATGTATGGTACCATTACAAAAGACAGACAAGTGAAATAACAACATTTCTAAATTAAATCCTTCAGTTATCAGTTACTTTGACAGTTTTCGTTTGTATTTTTTTAAGAATTTAGTGAGTATTTTAAATATATTGGAAAACTTTTATATTTTGAATTTTATGTTTCTTTATAACTGATTACTAATTTTAGTAGTTATTTTAATCGTATTACACCAGTTTTTTTTCTCTTTGTATAACTATTATCTCAATAAGTTAATTGTAGTTGTTTGTGAAATATAAATGCTATATATAGTATATGTACTTTGTGCTTTTGGCATTAGTGTCTGTGCTGACCTTAATTTCAACTGATAAGCATATTAAAAAAAAATATGTTTTACATGTGCAAATACCAATCAATCTTGCGGGCTGAGTCGAACTTTTTTTTGTTTGAAAATGTAAAAGCTTAACGAAAACCGATACTTTAAGAGAATTCACGCGAGTAAACCGAGAAACCTAAACAATTTTTCTATACAACCTTAAAAAGTAAAAATTCTTACTCGCAAAGAAAGAAGCAAAGAAAATGTGAGTTTTGGTTTAATTTTTCAATACCTTAATGCCAAGAACTTTCATGTCTTTCATCGTAATTGCCTGCAATTTGCATAACAATCCCAACTGCCTGTTTTGCATAATTCCCAAGACAAGCTAAGACAAGGACAACGAAGAAGACGAAGACGATGACGACAACGACAAAGACGACGACGACGAAGTTGGCCAGAAGAATGAGGTTGCAGAGATGTAGCTCAAGTTGCTCGCACATACACACATACTGTGTGCCTATTGGTGTGGAACAAATTGCTGGGGTCATTTATAACCCGAGGCGATTAAAATTCGAATTTATAAAATTTATAAGTCGTAATTTTACAATACAAAAAAATTATGTTGATCTGTAAAATTTTTGATTAAAGTAGCACCAATGGATAATATACTTCTCAGGTAATTCATATAGTCGCAAAAGTGACGATCCACTCTAATCATATTTGCATGTATTTTTGCATACATAAGAATCACATCGCATCATTTCGTCATATCGTAACGTAACGTATCGCATTGCATCGCCAAGTGAAAGAAGGTTGGCATTCGTCGTGAGTCGTGCAGGAAACGCTTATTCTCATATTAGAAATTGCTTTTGCAGAGCGCTAAGCGCAGCCAACAGGAAAAACAACAGCCACAAAATAAGAAGAGGAACAGCAGACGCCGCAATCACAAGATTATGCCTGGATATACCAGGAAACTCGCATATGTACTCGTATACTTGTAGCAGGCAATTAGGTGCTGCGTTTAAGTTCACATGCACACACATACTCGCACATATATTATTATTAGACTGGTTGTATTTTTTTTGGATAAAAAGCGATATTAAAAGTACCTCCAAAATTTAAATCCTATTATATTTTAATGCTGGTAATGCCACCAATGATCTAAGCCTAGAGATTATGGGTTAGATCAATCTTTTGCAACAGGTGTTCCACTAAGCTCAGTAGGCAATTAAGAAGTGCTTTATTTAGCACAAAAAGCACAAAAATCACGCTCGACATGTCGCTTATCATGCTCGTCCTGCTCTATCTCGTCGAAGCGTGGACTATGACACAGGCTGAGAATCATTCTCTACTCGAAGCAATCCTATTAACTCCAATCCTAGCATATGCATGATCTATGCTAGGATTGGAGTTAATAGGATGTACCGAATACATTGGAACTGTACGAGCTCTATGCCGATTTTCACTTAGGTGTATCAAAATACGATTTTTAGGCAATTAAGTGAAAGAGGATGCGTTGGCGAAAAAGTGCTTTGCATGGACTCCGGCGGTGGATGACGAAAAAGAGGTCGTCATACACTGAGTTGAAAAGATCTCGAGAGACCTGCCAGCAGTTGGGATTTTCAATTGCTTGAGAGACATTTGGATTAAAGCTGTGACTGACACCGGTAGACTTCCAGCTAAGTAAACAAATAAAGTAATAATTCCTTTATTCTATAAATATTTAACCTATCAAGGAAATCATCTTGGTAGTACAAGATATGCAGATGAACTTCTTTATAAAAAAGCGTCATATTTGTTTAATATTATTTATGGATATCCTGAATCAAATTCATTTTAAATTTATTATTTATTCACACGAAACTTATTTATATCTGTTCTAAATAAATTTTTTTGGTTAAATTTGTTTGGCATGAAAAGCGTTTAAAGCAATTTGTAAATAATTTTGATATCATCACCTGTCGCCATGACACTGACACTAAAACTGACATGGCGGCAACATGTCCTCCTGCCAGTGATATCGCCGTCATTTGCACACATTTACACTTGAATAGCAAAACAGCAACCAGGACAAACGATGGAACAGCGTCGAGCAGAGCAGCGTAGAGTAGAACAGAAGCAACCAGCCAACCGCATAAAGCAAATGAGAGGACATTCATTCGTTTGCCAGCAGAGAAAGACGACAACTAAGTAGAATACAAAAAAAAAAACAAGAGATGACGATGAAAAAGAGAATAGAAGAAACAAACAAGATACCCACCCAAACACACAAAATGAAATTGGTTGGGCATGTATTATAGGTGGGCAGACGGATCACAGAAACGTATTAGCAAAAAAATAAAATAAAATTGGGACTATGAGTAGAACCAAAAATAGGGGAATCTAAAGTTGGAGACGTCTTTTATATATAAAAGATATATAAAACAGATTTTTTCTTCAGTGGCGAAATTGTTTTTGGAAATTTGAGTTGGATTTTAAGATGAATCGCAGCAAGTGGGATTAAAAGTTTTACTGTGCTAAAAAATTAAAGTTTCCAATTTGCGCCCAAAATATTTCCGTCTGACTACGTCCTTGTTAGGTCACTTAGAAATGATGGAATGAGACAACGGCAAAAGGCGAAAAGCATAGAAATTTGCAAATAAACAAACAGACAGACGGGCGGACGGACAGACACAAACATGTGTCGCAGGCGAAACAGAAACAGAAATAGAAACAGAAGCGGCAGCGGCAGCGGCAGCCAAAACACATGTTGAAGCTTGTTTCAATAATGAGCTTCATGCATAGCAAGAAGCTGCGCTTCTGCTGCTTGCTGGATGTCATTGCGACATTTAAATGTATGTATTCGTCTGTGTGTGTGTGTTTGTGAGTTTGTGTAAGTGTGCCACAAGTCTCAAATTAATAGTTCGCCCTGGGAGCATATATGAGCGCTCATTTATTATGGACAACAGCAGCAGCAGCAACAACGAAAACAGCAACATTAACAACAACAACAACTGACTAACCAACAACAACGAGCAACGAAGCCAATAAATTTTTATTTGTACCGAGGAGAGAAATTTCCACAAAATAACAAAGATATGAAAATTACCAAATGGAAATTGTGATTTCTTTTTGTCGACAGCAAAGTCGGCAGCAGCGGCGGCAGCATTGTCGCAATTGTGGAGGCGAAGTGTGCATCATTATGTTTGATACATGACAACATTTAAGAGATAAATTTCCGCCATTTATTAATGTTTTTTTTTTTTTTACAAATGCGAATTACGCTGTTACAACTGTCCAGTTGGAAAGTCATTTCGACAGTTCGAATGAATAACAACGTTTAAGAAAGTTCCTGCGAAAAGATTCGCAATGATTGGTTATGTTCAAAAAAAAGAACTCAATTGATTTTTAAGCGTAAGTGTATTTCTTAAAACGCTTTTGAGTGACAAACTAAATTTTTTACAAAGACTCAAACCGAGTTGATAATTTTTGTTTGCAGGTTAGTACTTAGGCAACCTTTTTCTGTTCGCTTCAGCAATTGATTTGAAATCAGCAATAAAAATTTTGAGAAAAAGAAGTTACAATCAATTGTCACAAACATGTGACAACATTGTGACTTTTTTCTTGTAATTTTTCTGAAATAACTGAAAAGCTTTAAAATTTCATCACAGCATGGTCAAAAGCTTTTTGCTGCGAAATTCTGCTTCTTTGAACAAAAAAAAGAAATAAATTGGAAACAGTTCGGTAAATCTTGAAATCACATGGTTTTAACCAGGTCCGTAGGGGGGGGGGGGCCGAAGGAGGCAATTGCGCGGGCGCCACTTTGTAAGGGCGGCATGTGGAAGAAGCTTTAGGGCGACATTTATTTTAAGTGAGTACCTGTTTTTTTTTTTTGCTTCTACATCTGCTTTAATGAAGAAAATGTACAGTAAAATTTTAGTAAATTTTTCAACTTTCAACAAAGCACAATTTCATAAAAAAAATTGTATTCCAAAAATATTTTGAAAGGGCGACTATATCCACTCTTGGCCCGGCCGCAAGAATTCCGAGGTACGGCACATGGTTCTAACTACTGAATCAAATCTTTGTGCTTTGATTGTTGTAATCTAAAGATTTGGAAAAATATGACTTCCATTGAAGATGTAACATTTTCGTCGCAAGAGTTTCTTGAAAGATTTCTTCTCTCCACTATGAACTTTTTGATTTTATATGTACATCTCTTGTAGTTGTAATATTGGAAAGTCACAATTTCAATGACAATTTGTTATATGTGAGCTTTCGAATTTTGCTCAAGAAACGAAAAAGTATCGATTGTCATGAAAGCATCAATTGACGCTGTGCTGACTATTGTCACTGCGACAGAATAGGCCAGTAAGTATAGCATCAAATTTCAGGTTATATTAGCTTCAAGACTTGCAAAGCTTTGTGAATCGTTTCCTTGAAAAAGCTGTACTGATTTAATGCTTTTCTTAGTTTTCTATTTTTTATTATCATTTTTAGAAAGAATAATTTTCTACACTGGTAGAGCTTTAAGCTTTAAGTTATCACATTATTACAACATTTTCCGATTCTTAAATTAGCCCAAATTTTATTTGCGCATCAGAAAACAGTAATGCCATGGTCATAAGCGGTATTTTTTTTTTCCAACTCAGACGCCATTTGGAAAACCATTTTACTTACTGGCACAGCGCCGGTGTGACAATAATCGGAAACGTCGCCATGTTGCATGTCGCTTTCAATTACGCGCGAATTTGCGCTTAAAACTTGCAAAAGAACAAGCAAACAAAATAAAAATAAAAAACATTTTTTTTAAGCATTTATTTTACTACCTGCCTGTAAACGAGCGTTAAATGGCGGTATGAAAACAACAACAACAACAACAACAATATCGAAACTAAAAAAGAGCAATATCAATATCAAGAAATCAGAAGCAAACGGAGAACAGCAATTCCCAAAAAAAAAAGGAAAAAAAGGAAAGAAAAGAAAAAAAAGAAGAGAAGCAATCGTGACATTGTGTCGTATAATTAAAACGGAATTAGCGTCTCCATACTTGTGCGCCTTTGACAATAATAACAACAACAACAACTACAACAACAACTACAAGAACAATACAACAACAAAAACAGCAACGATAACAAAAAGAGCGAAAGAAATCTGTACTAAAGCCAATTACACACATCCCTACTCAAACATATACACACACAAACACACACACACTTACACAATTAAGTACACAAAGTGGCACAAAAGCTTCACACCAACGCAGCAAGCATTTTTCGCGCGCACTCTTAAAACTTTCCACCAAAAATGATGGCGAACACAAAAAGAAAGTACGAAAGCGAATCTTAATGGAAGCGCTGCAAAGTACGTCGGAATCAACGAAATTGCAAAAAAATCTGCCAAGAATTCATTTTTGTTGTCGACTAAATTTTAGTTAAAAAAAAATTCTTACATAAAAAAATTTGATATCAAAAAATTGTTATTTTTTTAATTATCCAATAAACTTTTTGTACGATTTTCTCTAAACCCATTCGAGTACTGTGCGTGGCGTGCCAATGCAAGCGACGAGCTGCCAAAGTGTTGACAGCTGCTTTACATGCAATCAGGACAGCAGCGTGGTGCGCGCGTTAAAGAGCCGCGCACACACACACAAGGAGTCTTTGACAGAAGCGACGCGCAGACGGGCGCATAAAGATGTTGTGCGGCAGTTGACGGGCGCGCGTCTCTCTTTTTTTTTCTTCTTTTCTTTATGATTTTTTTTTTTGCTTTTTTAATGTCACACACACACACATACACACATACACAAAGAAAATGTACTGTCAGTGTGAGTTGTGCTTAAAGAATGCGCGGCGCCATGGCATTCCCTTTGTGTGTGTGAGTGAGTGTGTGCGTGTTAAACTTTTTAAACGAATCAAAGTGATAATTTTGGTAGGTTTTTTGTTGGTGTCTTCTTCTTTTAAATGGATAAATCTGTCACAGGTAAATTAAAGTCGTAAGCGGTGACATTAAAAGGAACTATTTAAGGCAAGGATTCGGAAAAGAAAATTTCGATTATCTTAAAATTAAGCAATCAAGCTTTTAATTGGATCTTCAAGCTTCTCTCAACAATTCTTCGGAATGGTTATATACTTCACTGCTAGGTGGCACCACATTTTTATGGGATAAGGTGAGGAGAGGCGCTTTTGTATTACATATTAGATCGGTCGCCATAACAAATCGTTAATAAGTTAGCTTTTATGAACCCGGGTCTCATGCCTTTTCTCTAGAATCCTTTATATTCGTTGAATCTCAGTTATTTTATTTGTTTAATTCAAGATCGCCCAGCCATTGTGGATGCTTCACGACGTTGAATGTCGCATTCAGAAAATAGCTCCTACAGTTTGTGTTTTATTTGAATTCATTAGTCATCGAATTAGTTCGATTTTTTTATAGAATATTCCTCTCGAACATCCAGACTCGTCTCCATTCATCTGCGCTACAATCAAAGTTTCCTTAGCGCCATATTGCAACACGACAGAGATGAAACTCATATGATACTGTCAGTTTTGTCGGGACAAAAAGGAATCTACTTATTTGTTCACTAAGCACAACTGTTGCCATGCCTTTTCTTTAGCTTGATATCAGAGTGTTGAGTAAAAACCTTTAATAGCAAATTATTACAACTTCATCCAGCGTACTTTTTAGCTCCTCCAAATCGTTTACACTTTCGACTTTCTTTCGTGTGGCCTGCGCTAAAAATATAATATTTCATCATAGCAATACAAAAATTTAATTATACTTTTATGTTTCTAATACTTTTTGATGAAGGTATCAGTTACTTACATGTACCTTCCATTTTTTTTTCTTTTCCAAACATACATGCATACATACTGAGTGCGTCTTCCGAACAAATGCCGGCACAAGCATATTTTTAATATTCCGCTTCCGAAATAATCTTGCCACAAAACCGTAATAAATTCATCATTCCATGTGGATGATATCCATTACCAAGCGAACTCCGCCCCTCACAGAAAGTATTTCGACGTTGACGTCGACGTTCGTCGTCGTTTGGGGGTCTCCAATGTGACAAAGATTAGTTGTCATCATTGCATATTTTGACTGTCACATTGCTGGCTGACTGACTGGCTGGTTGGCTGGCTGGCTGGCTGGCTGGCTGGCTGGCTTCCTTCCTCAACTTCCAACTTGGCCGACTTCCTTCCGTCTTGCGTCAATTTGCGCTTTTGTTTGCATATGAAATTTGTGACAGAAAAACTCTCCTCTGTGCAAGAATAAATGTTAATGCGCGCTGACAGTTTGTCATCATGATAACGGAAAAGACGATGCAAAAATTCATACTCACATACATATAAAATAAAAAAACCAAATTCCAACGTCGCAAAAGTGAAAAAAAAGAAGAAGAAAAAAAAAAAAAAAAAGACAGCACCGGAAAATCTCTTCATTCTGCTAACATATTCACATCTAATAAAATAATCGTGTTGTTACAAGACATGCGGCTGTAGCTGTGGTGCTGTCGCTGTAGCTTTAGCACAGTAGCAGCGTGAGCACCACAGCACGAGAAGCACCCAAATCCAAATCAACGCCCATTCACAGTACCTTAATAGTTGGTTCGATGCACTAAAATATTTGTCTCCGGTTTTTAGTTCGAAATTTGAAAGTTATGTACAGTAATCGCCGGTTAAGTGCATCGATTAAAATTAGGAATTCTTAAGCGGAGGGGCTTTTAAAAAGCGATATTTTTCAAGAGTATTTACGAAAGCTAAAGAAATCTCGCAATTTAAGTGGAAGGTGCATTTATACAGGAAGGATTTTATCCTGGGAATATTTTATACTAAATATATTGACCAAGCCATTTAGTCGATTTCGAAATAATTCAGCTTTGCAAGAAAATTAATATATATGTACTATATATATTCTAAGTTATTCATCAAATCAGTTCAACAACTTTGCGATCATTTTCGTCCCTTAACTTTCTTTCCCACTGCCATTTCATAGGAAGGCGACCGATATCGTACGATATCTGCCTTACGATATGTCTCGCATTCGAAAGGCAGATTTGTTTTATTTATTTGTTGGTATAATGAGGCAAATTTGTTGCAAGTTATGCTCGAAAACCAATTTTCCTAAAGCCTCCAGAACTTTCCGATCGAAACGAAAAGAAAATATAATTTTTTTCTTCTCCTCTTGATTGAATGTGGGAAAATTTTTTATTACATCGACACTTCAGATAGGGATACCTAATGGTCTCTTACGATAAGATAACGATAACAGAGAATACTGTTGCTTTCCGAGAATACAATTGCGTTTCCGAAATGGAGCGTGCCAACCTGTGCATTGCCCCATTCAACTCTAGGGCTTTTATGAATATTGTCGGTGAACATTTTACTAACTCGAAAGTTGGAAGATCTATTTGGAATCCCTACGAGATTTGTGAGCAGAATCGGCAACCTTTATAATCGGTTAGCCTATGGCAATTCTCGTAAGAGTAACAAAAAGTTATTTCGTTATGGATTATTTCAATACGAAATTATTCAAAATCGTTGGTTATGAGGAAATTTAGCTATGGCCAAGTTAAGATATTTTTTAATTATCCATACAAGTTTATTTAAAATAGTTTTTATATGAGATCTTCTTGATTCCACTTACCAATTTAAATTATTCTGCTTCAACTTAAATACTGTGCATTCGGAAGCGACCCCGTCGGTCTGTAGACATGGCACGGGGATAAGTGGAATATGGAATATTCAAATCCCGCACATAATTCCGCATGTCATAAGTTATAATCTGCAGCAGAAGAAATTGCAGTGCTCCGGCAGCCGAAGCCGCAGCAACAGCAACGGATCGGGAGAAACGAAGGGGAATCCAGTGCGGCGGTTTATGTGTGCGGAAGATGAAAGAGGAGGACTGGTTACCCTGCTACCCAAGGATATATTTTACGAGCATCGAATTAAAGGACATGTTGATGTTGCGGGTTGCTTTGCGAGAGATATGGACTTGCAAATTGCGCTGTTTAAGCAGTTTTTCTTGCGGCGGCCCTGCATAAATATGATTTTTATTATGATTTTACGATGTTTCATGATGTTGCCACCGCTACCGCTACCAGCGGTTTATTATGCTTGCAGTTGTTGTATGTGGTGGTCGGTTGTCGGTAGCTATCTGCTTGTCCACGCGTATAATGCTCTGGGTTTAATGTTTTTAATGCGATTTTTGTTGTTGTTGTTTTTCGCCCATTTCACTGGTGATTTTAATTTTATTGGCTTTTGGTTTATTATGCAAAAACCAAAAAAAAAAAAACGAAATTGTTGTGTAAAACATTATTCGGTAAAAGACGATGAAGAAGAAGAAGGAGGAGGAGGAGAAAAAAGTAAAATGACCGGAAATACCTATGCACATCCGCCGGCAGAAGTTTTGTTGCTGTTGCTGTTGTTGTTGCGCGTATCGAGGTAACACTCGTCTACGCTACTCGTATGTGTGTATGAGTGAGTAAACGTGCAAGCGAGCATGCCGTAATTACCGACATGGGAAATTTGAGGCTTTTCGCCGCCTGCTTTCACCGAAAACATTTGTAAATTTTTTCCGCAATTTAAGCGCGTGCCTTACCGCTTTATTTTGACGGTTCTGCCTTTTTGCGAATACTCAAAATGATTGGGTACACTAAGAAAAACAAAAACAAAACGGCGAACAATGGGATTCAAGTCTTTAGAGCAAAAATATAATTTTGCTGGAAAGTTGTTAACAGATTTTAGGGGGTCTAGATTTTAATTTTGATATAACCAAGCATATCTTTCGATCAGATGTTACCTTGTATATAAGTACCCATTTGTGGCATAACTATATTTTAGTCGGAGCTGACATAGTTCCCAAAATAGTTTTCGTCTTTTTCGTTGGGCTTTGTGTAACAAGATACCATAAAAAACGCTCGATATCAAGCAGATCTCCTTTGACCATTTAACATCGCACCTGATTATAGCCCTCAGCTCTTCTACAGTCATACGATTCTTGGAGGCTTCATCAGGTTTAGTTATAGAAATTCATACTATGTACTCGTACATTCTAAAGATAATTTTACGCAGCGTTAAAGGCTCAATAGATCGACTGAGAATACTCGGTGGGATCGAAATTCAGATCAGAAATGTTTATATAAACTGTGACTATTACTTTATTCTAAGATTGTTAGTATTTAGTATTAGGATCACCTTAAATATAATAAATTAATTAATAAAATAAATAAAAATAAAATAACTTTCCGAGACCTGCTTTAAATTTTGGCCGAAGTCGTTTCGATCTCGGAATCAGATAATATCTAATCTTTAAAAAATTTTGTTCTCAAGAACGTTTTTTTTGAACATATCCTGGCGCCCAACTGATCGAGTAAATGAATTATGAACAGAAAAATTATCCAATCCAGCCGAATAAAATATATGATCTCATTTCATCAATCATATATTATTAATAAAACTTTTTTTCAAGTTGAAGAAGTTTCATTGATTTCTGTGAAACTTTTAATTTAATAAATATTTTTTAACTCATAATCCTTCGAATGGTCACTGAATTTTAGAATAAACCCAAAAAGAACGTTAATATCCAACAAATCGCGCGCTTAATGTATGCTTGCAGTGTGTTGGTGTGGCGTGGCTGTACTTCCGTTTTTCGTTTAGGCTGTGTAGTAGTAGTGGTGCTGTGTAAACTGCCTTTTAGGCGTCCCCCTTACTGCGATGCCCGCCTAAATGAAATAAGAAACTTTTATGCCCCCAAAAGTGAAATTTGCCCAAACAACAAAATTTCGCCTCGTCGTAATAATAGTCCAAGTAGCTCTAATAGCGCATATTTTCGGTTAAAGCGTTTTTGTGCGCCTATTTTTTTTGTATGTTTTTTTTTTTGTGGCATTTTAAAGTGTACTTACTGAGCGCAATTTACGGCCGGCCTCGAAAATGTCGAGTCTCGTGGCTCCGTTCGTGTAGTGTACAGCGTAGTGTACAGTGTAGTGAATGGGGCGATGGGTGTGCCAACACAGGAAGTAATGTGGCTGCCTAAAATGTTCTGGCGTTTAGTTTGACGCGCAGCGTTTTTTTTTTCGGATTTGTTTTGATTTCTTTCTTTTTTTTTCTTTCTCATTTTTGAGTACACACAAAATTAGCTTAATTTTTTTGTGTGGAGAGAGTTGCTGCGTCTGTCGTCGTCGTCGTGCTTTTGAAAGCATTTTTAAATGTCGGTCTTGAATTTTAAATGCTTTGGTTTTTGTCCGTCCAGCGTTGGCGGCGTATCTTCGGGTACGCAGCATCAACATCAACAGCAGCAGAGCAGTACGCATCTCTCATCGGTCGTTCACTTCTATCGCTTCCTTTATGCCTTTTTCATGGACCCTCTTTACACACACACACACACACACTCGCCTACCTACACGTTATATTTCTCGGCTTGTGTGCTTCCGCCAAAAACCCTACAAACCACACCCCCTTCGCCTTTCCCTTCCCGCCCAAAATGCAAATAGAGAATTATGAGCTGGGGGAATTATTTTCACCGTATCTGCTTGTGATTAAAGCATCGCTTTATGTTTTTTCCCACAGGTCTAACAAAATAATGGCACACGCTTCTGGCTTACAGTGAAATACGTTGAAACAACAACAACAACAA
>OX421844.1:13609637-13667137 GCA_949127995.1 Suillia variegata
TTTGTTTTAAATCTAAATATAAAAAAATTAAAGTTTCTATCTCTTACTTGCTTTCTTTCTTCCATCCTTCCTTTTTTCCTTTAATTTCTTTTATTATTTTTACCCTATGCCCTCCTGAGCCATTAATACCATAACAAGGCAAATTTTGGGAGTTGCTCACTCCAGGAAAGGTTTTCTATTTAAATCAAAGCCCGGGACACGCCGGATACTGTAAGCTACTTAGTAATAAAATGTTAAGTATCCGAAATTTGTGTCTGAATATTCTTATTCCAATTAATATTTCTAAGTATATACCAAAATTTCCTCGAAATTAGAAAGCCTCCCACAATTCCACAAGCAAAACTTTAATAATATTAAGTAAAAAACAAAAAACACGCAAAAGTTTTATTCCCATTTTCGCGATTGTAAACTTTGACCCACATACCGGAAAATGTGCCTCCATTGAGGCAGATGAGAAAGTGAGAGATAGAGTGGCACTGGAACCGAGCAGCACTGTCCTTTCACATAAAAGACGTTAAAATGTGCACATAAATGCAAAGTAACGTTAAATCCGTCATACAAGCGTTGTTGTTGTTGTTGTTGTTGTTGTTGTTGTTGTTAGCAAGCAAGCAAGCGCGCGCTTTTCGAACAATGTCGTTGGTACTTAAGGATGCTGCCACTGACGGCCTTGAGCCATTTAGATACGAGCATGAAAGTAACAAAAAACAACAGCAACAAGAACAAGAACAGCAGAAGAAGAACAAGAGCAACACATGCTGTCAACGCGTCACTATGCAAAAAACAAGAACAAGAACAACAAGAGACAAACAACAACAATGAAAAAAATGCCTAAGAGGTACTTCCAGCGGAGTGGGCCTAAACAGTGGCAGAGTGGCAAAAAACATGAATTCCGGCTTTTGCGCCTCCTTCTCCTCCTCCGCCTGCTCCTTCAACACTGTCAGCCAAATTGCGCGTAAATGAGATTTTGACATTTCAGGTGACAGCTGAGCCGGCGAGATTGTGTTAGGGTGGCCCTTCATTCTCTTGTCGCTGTCGTTGCTATTGCTATTGTTGTTGTTGCGGTTGTTCCGTGCAAATTGATATTCACGTGAGTGTCACGTGTGCTCACTCACCCACTCACCAGCTACTCACTCACGCCGTCAGTCACGAAAACAAACGAACGAACGAAGGAACGAACGAACGAACAAAAACACGGAACGGAAGTCGTGTGCCGCCAATTATGAATATGAAGCATCCTTAATGTCGGAATTCTAAAATTTATGCTTTCCAAAATTGTTTGCTATTTTAAAATAGCGGTAAAGCAAGGGTCACGGTACCTACACCTGCATCCAAACACCCAGTGAAAAAACAAATGTACAAAATATTTAAAAAAAATATGAGATAGCGACAAGAAACAACAATAAGGCAAGTTACATTACCACAACAACAGCAAAAACAACAACAAGAACATCAACAAGAACAAGAACAGCGCGCCAAACAAGGTTCATAAATGTAGAGGAGAAAGCACCGCAAGCGGCCGTATACCGAGTATACCGAGTTACTGGGCGAATGTGAGGAACGCGCGCGCTTGTTTTTAGGTTATGTAGCAACATGTTCAGCAGGTGTTTCGTAATCACATCAGGAACAACATCAACGAAATATTTGCCGCTAGAACAGCAGCATCAGCAGCAGCAGCAGTAACATAAACAACAACAGGAACAACGTCTAACATCAAGTCCCCCCCAAAAAAAAAAGGCGCAAATGTAAGAACAAAAACAACAACATTAACTATTAAAGTAACCACAAAAACGCATCATTCGATTCAAAGTTGGATACACTTAGTTAAAGAGTGAGTGAGCTTTAAAAGCTTAACGAAAGTTCTCACTTCAAAAGTTTGGTAGATAAGCGCACAAGTTTTAAAACCTTTTTCATGCGCTTTAAAGTCATTTTTGAAGCTCTTGTTTTCAAGCGCTTTAAAGCGAGTTTTAAAGTTCTTGTTTTCAAGCGCTTTAAAGCGATTTTTAAAGTTCTTGTTTTCAAACGCTTTAAAGCCTTTTTCATTTGATGAACTTTGACATATTTAGCACTTATTTTTCATTTCAGAAAATTTCCAGTTATACGAAAAGGATGATTTTCCGTTACTGCTTTAGCTAACTAACTAACCGCTAAGAAATAAATTGTCGCTCATGGGCAAAGAAAAATTTATTTACGTGCAATTCTAACGAACGCAAATTTGTCCTTGAATATTAATTGTAAAAAAATACGAGCAATAAATTTTTTCAGCTTTTGGCAATAGGTTTAATTACGCGCGGTATTTAAATAATAACAGGAATTTTATAATTGTTTATACGAAAATCTTAAGCAAATTAATTAATTTCATATTAGAGTAGACAGCGTGATTAAATATTAGTCGTACTCATTTAAACTTTTAACCATCGTACGTTAGCTTTCTCGTAACTTTGTAAACAATGTTTAATGAATGCCTTCCGCTGGTTGTGAGTGTGTATCAGAGCACTAAAAAAATCATTTTTTTTCCTTGATTTAATCATATATTAAAATTGTTACTCAAATTTAATCACTCAACAAAACTCAGCGCTGAATAAAATGATAATTTTTTTGGCATGGGAAATAAAAACAGCTGGTTTACGAGTAAGAAATTCGTAAGGCATACGATGCACTGACACAAGCTCATATGAGTTCCACTATTATTATACGGTATATTTATATGGAAATTCGGAATTTGGGTTAAATAAGCGAACAACTGATTTCACTGAATGTAATTTGAAACCGAAAGGGTTAAATAAATGTAAACTTTCGCTGAGTGTATGCTCCGACCAACAAAAACTCAAACACACACACACACACACTGACACTAAAAAACATGAAACTTGCCGCTGGTTGCGCTGCCACTTTCAAGTTGCGTTTTTAGGCTACCTATTCCTATGTCTCAGCATGTGTGTGTGTGTGTATGTTTTTCATGACGTTATGCGAAGTTTCTATTATTAAGATGAATTTCGTAGCAGCGAAATACAAAAAACCGAAATAAAACCAAAAACTGAAACAAAACAAAGCAAAAAGAAAAGAAAAAAGAAAAACCTGAAATAAGAACGCGCCTGAATAATTCATAAAAGTTTGGCTTGGCTGTGCGGAGCAGCGCGCATAACGAAAGAGGCGGGCGAAGAATGGCGAACGGAAGCGAACGTTGACAAGTCGCACTTCGCTGGGGACAACTTCCGGTTTTGGGGCGAAGTTATTGCCAAACCTACACACACAAACACACGCAAACACACGCTATGACATTGTATATACGCATACGAGCACAGGTTATATGCATATGCGACACACATACACAATATTGTTCTTTTTGTTGTTATTGTTGCTGTTGTAGTTGTGTTGTTTTAGATGTGTTCTTGTCGCGGCAATGGCATTGTTGTTGCTATTGTCATTTGCATAGAAGGTCATGCGAGTGTGCCAACTGCTATTTTTGTTGTTGTTGCTGTTGTTTTGTGTATCGTTGTTGTTGTTGTTGTTTTTGTTGGTTCAGCGTGATGCGGCTCACCTCTGCGGTTACAGGCGCAACGGCACAGTTGGCAACGAAGATGTGCGGGCACGCTGCGCCGCAGTGGCTGCGCCGAATTCACTTTGCGCGAACGAATAAATTTACACTTGAAGAATTTAAAAACATTGAAGTGTGCCCACCTTGCGGAATACGATGAATAAATGAGATTTATGAGTGCTGTGACGCTAGTCGGCTTGTCGTTTTCTTTTAGCTAAACTTTTATGATTATGAGAATTTTCAATATCCTACAAAAGGTACAAATTTGTTTAGGCACATTTTCTTACAAACAAATGTTGCAAACGTTTTTATTTTCTGACCACTCTGATTTTTTTTTGTATATTTCTTCCACGTCGCTGCCTTTAATCATGCGTAACTACGAGTACACCCATTGTCACTAATCAATTTGTTTTTGCTCTCGTAATTGCGTATAACACTGTGCGACAAAAATCAAAATTTTATCTCACACATGATGAAATTCTCTAAGCCATTTGAAATTTTATTTAAGTTTCAAAGCATATCTAAGATTCCTAAAATCAAAGCTGCGCACAAACTACATAGTTAATTTTATAAAGTTAATTAACGAAGTTAAATTTTTTAATTGTTCTTTATTTCGAAAAGCATTAAAAAATATACTAACTGGAGTTAAATTTCTTCCGTTCAGTCAATTTAGTTAAAAATAAAACGAATTATAGAAAATAAAATTGATAACAAAATAGGACAACTTAAGAATTTATTTAAAGCAAATCGAATGTTATACTGTTATTTTTTTATTTATCAGGACAATGAAATCCTATATAAGTCCTTAAATTTGTTGAACTAATTTTCTTAAAACAAATGTATTTTTATATATAAAAAGTATATATTGTATAAACATAGAAATAAATGAAGTTCAATGATATTAAGAACTAAGATTTAAAAAAAGTACGTTTGTGACATACTTTTGTTCTGATAAATTTATTTTTCTATTTTTTCTAGAGATTTATCTCTTTCATTTGATACCCATTTTTACACAATAGAAGTTAAAGTATTTAAATAATTGTTTGTAATTTTGCATATTCTTTCAAAATTCAAAAGCATTTAAAAAAATTGTTGGCATTCTAGAGAGAACTAAAAACGTCGTTTCTTACATTTCGGCTTTAATTTTGAGGATATATCGATTTGTTTGTGTGTCGCACAGTGTAATGAGTAATTTGGTCATTCATAATGAGCAAGTATAAAAAGTTTTTTTTTTCTTTGCATGTGACACCGAAGAAGAGAATTTCATGAGAAACGGGAGCACACATGCGACATTGATATTACAACAAACTACCGTTAATAAATGACAAATCAATTCCAATTCGATGCAAAACGAAACAAATCGAACGACACAAGACGACTAAAAGGGAAATTTTTTTATTAAATTACCTAAACGCTTAAGGAGGCAATTTAAATTCATTGACTCAATTGAGGATTGAATTTTCCGTTTTGTTTTTGTTCGCCTCAGCATAATTCCTAAGCTTTGTTTTGAGTATTCTGTGCGTGGTTGCAGCTGCTGCTCTTTGATGCCGATGCTGCTGTCGCTGCTACCACAACAACAACAAGTACAACGCACAAAAAATAACAATATAAGAATAACAATAACAACAACAGGAACAACAACAACAAAATAGCTTCAACATGACATTTTGATTGATGTGCGTAATAATTTTTGCTATTTTTATATGCGGGAGCGCATTTGTTATCATCGTTCTCCGATCACGTGCTGCTCTTGCTCCATTTGAAATTGTGCCTGCTTGCTTGCCTGCTTGACTTCCAGCCTGGTATGATTGTAGTTGTGTTTGTTGTTGCTGTTGCTGTTGTTGTGGTATATTTTTACCATGTTTTTAACATACTCCATTTGCTCCCACCCTTTTATGGCAACATTTAACCTTCACCTTGCATACAAATACATCAAAAGCCGTAAAATCCCTACGTCAGAGTTTCATGTTCAATGCTCATGTGTGTGTGTGTGTGTGGGTGGGTGGGTTGAATTGTACATCACCTACTGCTGCCCCCGCCCAGCGACCACACTTATGCAAATTGAAATGCAAATAAGCCGAAACAAGTTCTTCCATATGAAGTCGCTCGCTCTGCTTGTCGTGTTCTCATTTTTTCGTTTGGGTTGTTTTCATTCCGTTTCTTTTTTTTTCGTTTTTTTTTTTTTTTGATTTTTTTGCAGAGTATGTTCCTTTTTACATTTCTTTTATTTATTCCTGCTTTTGTTGTTTTCATTTGTTCGGTGGTTCGTTTGCTTGGATTCGGGATGTGCTTTATTGAATTCATTTAAAAAACAATTTATCTCTTCGTTGAGTCGCGTCGAGTGACTTTTGCAAGTGCCCTTGTTATTATTATTGCTGTTGTTGTTGTAGTTGTTCTTATTGCTGTTGTTTTGTTTTGGTTCAATTTATGTATGTGTGGGTGGGTTGGTGGGCGTATGCTGATGTTTGCTCTTTCAATTTTGGACACTTTTGAGTGCAGAGAGATTGAAAAAGTACCCAAATTCAAATTAAATCATCGAGTTGAAATTTGCATAAATTTGAGAGAGAGATCACATTTTTTTTATTTTGAGAGAGACAAGAAACGGATTTTTTATGACTGATTTAGTGTGTCAAATAAAAGGAATTTTTTTCATATTCTTCAAACAGGAATTTCACTTAAGAACAAATTTTAAAATTAAAAATATTAATTAATAAGGTTTTTCATATAGGTTCTATAAAAAATAGAACAGCATTGGAAAGGTTTAACCTAACAACAACAATATAATATACAGGGTGGCGCAACAGAAATCACCCTATTGGAAGATGCTCTCATTTTTGCAAATGGCCGCCAATGTCAAATCTGTTTTGACATTTGTGGACTAGACAGATACAGAATACAAGTGAATAAGCCATGGAGCGATACACTCCCCAAGGACGCGGAATAATTGTGTCTATTTTTTTGCGTAACAATTCGTCTGTGGTGTTGGCAAAAATCATAATGAGCGATGAGGCTCATTTTCACCTCAGCGGGTACGTGAACAAGCAAAATAATCGCTTCTGGGGAACCGAAAATCCGCGAGTGATGCACGAGAAACCATTACACCCGCTCAAAGTGACTGCGTGGTGCGCTGTTCACGCTGGAGGAGTCATCGGGCCGAACGCCGCGGGTCAAACGACAACAGTGGACGGTGCGCGCTATAGGGCAATGTTGACCGAGTTTTTTCTGCCCGAACTGGACGAATTAGGACTGGTGGACATGTGGTTCCAACAGGACGGAGCAACAGCACACACTGCACGAGCCACAACCGACATTCTGAAGGCCGGATGACTTATTTTGCGCCACCTTGTACTAAACTAAAAGCTTACAAATATTAAACAAAACGAAGTAATTTAAATTTATTGCCACAATATTTTTTCAACCATCGCCATTCTCAACTGTTGTTGGCAAATTGAGCATAAAGAATGCGAGGGAAAAAAACCAAAACGAATTATGTAGCGAGAGAGAGAGAGAGAAAGATAGAGGAGAGAGTGCGGCTTGGATGTAAGCAGACTGTAAAACACGGTTCACAAAATAAGCATAAATAAATATGGAAAATGCTTAACGCGCGATTAACAAAATTTTATAATAATATTTTCCACTACGTTATTATGCGAATTTCATGCGCGATTTACGCTGCGATTGTTATTGTTGTTGCTATAGCTATAGCTGTAGCTGCCAAGCCCTGCGTTAAGCCCCGCGCGCGCACAATGGCAACGCAAAACGCGAACGAAATGGAAAATTATTATTGCGATAAATAAATACGCAAGTGAGTGATAAATTCAGATAAATGAGCTACAGCAACAACAACAACAACAAGAACAGCAAAGCACAAGAAATGGTAATAAAAAATTTAAAAAACAAAACGCGCGCACGCTTTGTTCCCACAACAAACAAATGAAATGAGGCTTAATAAAAAAAACAACAACAAGATATACACACACACATACAAACACAATAACAACAAATAAAAAGCGAAAAATTCGAAACAAAAAATGGCGGCCATAATGAAATTACGCGCCTCTTTTGGCGCTACTGTTCTTCTTCTTTTTCTTTTCGTTGTTGTTGTTATTGTTGTTGCGGCTGTAGTTCTTTAAAAGCGAAACAATAACAATAATTTGTGCTATTGTAAAGCATGTGTTTGTTGTTGTTGCTGCTGCTGCTGCTACTGCTACTGTTGTCAGCAGCTGTTGCTGATGTTTTTACTGCTGCTGTCCTTGCTGTTTTCGTTGTTGATGTCGTCGTTGTTGTTATCGTTGTTATTGTTGTTTTTGTTATTGTGGTGATGCCGAAGGTTCTTGTTATTGTAAACTCTGTGGCAGCTTATTTGCCTATAATCGATAAAAATGTGGCAGAGATGAGTTATCGTCTGCAGAGAGTTTGTAAAGCGTGTGGCAAGCAAGCAAGCAAGCAAGCTAGCCAGCAGCAGCACCAGCAGCAGCAGGCATACTCCGAGCATGGTTGCCAGATGTGCAAAATTTCACTTACATGTTAAACATTTAAAATTGTTAAACAAATTTTTGTGTTTAAATGTTTGATGTTGAAATTAAATGAAAAATTCACCGATTTACGATATGCCACAAGTGCAATTATTAATCAAATATGATGACTAATTAAATTGTTTATTTAAATGGTATTAAAACAAATTACAGAGATTGGTTATTCTGCTGGTTAATAGTTGTTTTTAATTTTTAATTAAGTATTCAGAGCGGTTATCAATATGAAATCAAATCAGAATGGCTCACAATATCACGATACTTTTATTAATAACATTTTTTTTAATTAAATGCTTCCAATATTGTGGTTTAAAAGTGTGAAAGTAATACCCGGTGGGACTTGTTTATTTTTATTTTTAGTTTTAAATTCAAAGAGAATTTATTCAGTTATATATTTGATACATTATCAGTAATTAAACCAGTAGCATTACTGAATTATCACTTAAATATTCCATAAGAATCTTAAAGGCTTCTGAAAAACTGTAACCATAACTATGAAGGAGGGTATTAAATATATGCCCACTTTTTCGTCGCCATACATTTCCACAAAATTGGTTTTTATAATGGAGCATCTCGTTCAGGGGTTACTTTGGTTGACGTTGAATCCAAGTTTACTTTTGGTGTCGACAGTAGCCATGCCAACGCAGATACCAAAATTTAGATCCTTAGTAGTAATATTATCGACTTAATCGAAATTTTTCACTTTATTTCACTTATTTTGGGCGTAATAGATGGGCGTGAGAGAGTTCATATATGTTATGTTCCTTCCATATCTCTTCGATTATATATGCATCAAGTTTAAAGAAAATGGGTTCAGCCCTTTAGGCGTAAAAATGGAACAAACGAAAATAAAAGAAAATAGTTTTCTGATTTTAGTTTAGAACAATTCTAATATCTTCAACTATTTATGATGGAACAGCTTATGATTTTTTTCATGAAAATAAGTTTTGGTTCTATTTTTTTTATGATTCCCGTAGATGGTCACCAATGTAAGTCGAAATATTGAAAACAGTCACAATTATATTTTGAATTTGGTTTTGGACTGAGGTCAAATCCTAAATTTAGAATGAAAAATAGTCCAAAAGGCCGATTAGCTACAATGTATTACCATATAATAGATGAATAAATAAATACATATGTACCACCTTAATGTTTTTAAGAAGGTAGTTTTCCAAATTTAATCAGTTGTTTTTATTACAGAATATTGTGTACAAAGTTTTAACAGAATATCTCTAATGGTTCTCAAGATATCGTGCTAACAAGTAATGAATATTTTTATTGTATTTAATTTTTCAGTATATGTGGACATTGTACATATTCAGTCAATCATCCGTAGAGATGCAAAATAAAACAAAAATTTTGCACCAATATTGGTTTTATAATATTGGTGATTCCAAAAATGAAATACCAATGCTATCGAAATATTTGAATTCAATATAAATATAATTTATTATATACTAAAAAAACAAGAAATTTTGAAAATGGTAGATAAAATATCGATAGATTTTTTTCTTCGAAATATCAAACAATCGATGTTTTTGTTTTCATCAAAATCGATACTAACAACATCGATGTTTTTCTCGATGTGGCATCTCTAACCATATTTTAAATACTATCTTAATATATAATTTTTTAAATGTGGTATTTCAAGAAGAACTTCTCAGACTAACAATTTTTTCAGGGGTTATTTTTCGAAAAACCCAAAACAACATTATAAACTTTTTAAACAATAGCATGATTGCTTTTTAGTGTTGCCAGATTTTGAATTGGTATATTATGTGACAGGTGCGCCCAAAATGTAAATGCAGGAAATAAATCAAATCGCTTTTATTATTAAATTAACAACGCACCGCAAATGCCTTTAAAACAATTGCTCGCACATTTATTGCAATTAATTAAACTTGTTTTATTAGCGTTCAGTGGCTACCCTGTGTACAGTGGCAACAATCACCTCCCCCACCATCGCTCACGCGCCATAACTCTCGCCAACTTTCGACATGAAGACATGGTGACGTCATTAAGACAATAAATCCGGCGCTCGAACGCGCATAAAATTGGCAATAATTCGCAGCAAATTGCGTCAAGTGTTGCTTTTATTAACAAGCCACGCCTCGAGGCCAAAAGCGCGACCGACGCAACGAAATGTAACGCGATACAACGAGCGCAACGCAACGCGTGCAAAAAAGAAATAAACTCATTTTTAATGCGTCGATTTATGATCGCCGATGGCGGCGTTGGCGGCATTGGCGGCGGCAGCGACAATGGCAGCGGCAACGGTTGCACTTTACGGCCAAACGCGAAAAAAATTTACGACTTACCTATAATTCGAATTGAGCTGCACATCACCGATGGCCACATTTTCGAAGAGCGTGGGACAGCAGGTCCAGCGCGCCCAATAGAAGGTGAAATCCTTCGAGTCGTAGTGTTCGGTGAAGCGACACTTTAGCACCAAATCGACGCCTTCTCGCGTATCCAACGATTCGTCAGCGACGACGACGCTAATTGCCAGCAGATGAACGAGAAGCGCTAAAAGCGAAAAAGAAGAAGATAAATTAGAATTAGTCCGAAAAAGTTCAGTCGAAAATTAATTGGATTTAAAATTTGGAGATTTTGAAAAATTTAAAAACAGTTTTTTAAATAGTTTTGAAAACTTCTTTTTTTAAGTTGGTCATAAAGAAGCAAACGTTTTTGTTGTTTTCCAAACAATGCCACACATGCCAAGCTTATCCTAATTTGAAGTGGCCGCAGCTTGGTATCATATATAAAAGATTTCCAGCGCACAACAACAACGACACCCAGCGGAAAAATTTTTTCCAAAAACAAAAAAAAAGGGAAATATGTGAAACGCATAAATTCCCATCAGCAAGTGGCGGCGGCGGCGTTACTGTTGCCATAAATGGTGTAATTTAAAATCCCTTTGGCCATTTTTGCCGCTTCGGCAAATTTTTTTTTTTTTTGTTATTATTTTTTTAGCGCAAAGCGAATTTTTTCCAAACTTATATCAATACAAAAAAATAAAAGATTGGCGAATTGAGTGAACTGCGGTTTTTGCCGCTTTCGAATTTTTTAACTGCCGAATTTTTTTTTGGTTTGTTTTGGTTTTCGCTGCAAAATATTTACTTGGCCAAATGCGCCTGTGCACTAAAGTTCAAAAAAGCCGCCGCCAACAACAAATTTGCATTGTAAGTTACTGTGTTTTTTTTTTGTGTTGGTATTTTTTTGAAGGCAATTTTTTTTAGGTTGCTGCATGAAACTTTTTGGGAAATCTCTTTGGGAAAATGTTTTAAGTTTTTACTTTAGCAAATAAGTTGAAAATTTTGGTGAATTTTAAAATTTTACCATAACGTATAGGAAAGTAGAAATTTGAGCGCAAATTGAGCGAACTCACCTCGATTTCTGCTTTATTTTTTTGCTTAAGTTTGAAGTTTGTTTTTTTAATATTTGACATTAAACTTAGTTGTTTGATTTTCATTTATTTATAACTGTAACAACCTTAGCAACTGCTCAAAAATTTAATCTTCAGAAGTAGAAACTATATCGAGGTGAAGAGGGAAATTTTTCGAGTAGTTTTGTTTAGTACTAAAGGGTTAAATATTGAATTCGAACTGGTTATCTGCACTGAAGCTATTTAAATTTTCACTCAAATTGTTTCAACACTTTCATTGTTAATAATATGTCCATGACATTTTAACATGAGTAATGTTAATTTAACATGGCGCAATGTGAATTTCACAAACATTTCAATGTTAAATTTATCCATTTATAAAAATTAGTTTAAAGAAATTGTTAATTAGATATTTTATTATGTTCAGTTAAAATTTTTAAGGTATTTCGTCCAGGGCCGTACCTAGGAAGTCTGAAAAATGTTCTAAACTTGTACAGTTTAGAAGCAAAAAAAAAAGGTACTCACTTAAAATAAATGTCGCCCTAAAGCTTCTTCCACATGCCGCCCTTACAAAGTGGCGCCCGAGGCAATTGCTCCTTTCGGCCCCCCCCCCCTAGATACTGTCCTGATTCCGACAAACATTTTACGAAAGTAAACTCAACAAAAATTTTTGAGATTTTTTAGGCGATTGGAAGAGTTTGCCTAAAAACTGAATTTAAAAATCATAAAACTGAAATTTTAAGCTTTAAGGCTTTACATGCTTTTTTAAACTTTGTTTGTCATTGCCACGTTCTGCAATTTTCCTAACAAAAGAAAATAAATTTTGTTTGAAATTTTGAAAATATTTTTTTAAAACTATTTTAAACATTCAAAGAAATGTTATAAACAAACTTTTACATATTTTGATTTACAACTAAATTGAAAAATAAGTTTTCCTTAGCAAACTAATTTAACCCCCTCCCCCACAATAAATACCGGTGCACTTTTAAATAGCAAAACAAAATTTAAACAAGCAAAAACCACAACAACAATAAAAAAACAATCCTTTAAGGCGCACAGATTTATTTGCAGCTAATTGCGCTGAAGACCAACAATAAAAATGGCGTGGCGGTAATTTATGAGCTTTGGTTTCATAATCGTATTTGCCACTCAATAAAATTTGTTGCGCTACCTTTTTCCGAAATTGTGATTTTTTTTTTCAATGCACACACACACATGCACACATGCACACACACAAATAGACATCACGTAGAGAAATGTATTTTATGAGTTGCAAATAACGAAAGCGAAAATACGAAACCAAACAACAACAACAAGCAAATGGGAAATCACATTCCGCACCACAAAAAAGCGTCCACTTTGTGCGCAAACAATTAAATGCAACAACAACAACAAAAATAAAATAAAAAAAAAAAATTGCACAAATTGCTGCAGCAAATTTAGCAGCCACACGCTGGTAAGGGGGGAGTATTGTGTATGCCGAGTGCAGGCAGGGGTGCAGAAGTGCACAAATATTTGCATTTGAATAGTTTATGCGCGCTCTCAACCAAACACAATGCAAGAAATAAACATATTTTTTTAAACCCTTAACCCTTAACCATCAACCCCAAACCCTCTCTCCCCCACCTGCTGCCTGCACCCGCAGAGTTTCAAATGGTAGAAAGGAAAAAAAAAATAGCAGCATAAAATTGCAACCGCGTAAATTGTATTTGTTAAATACGCAGCGCAGCGCAGCGTGGCGCACTTTTTATCGCACATTAATTTCCGCTTTTACGAGGTCGAATTTGCATTTTCACATTTGTAGATTTTTTCGATTTTATTTTACTCGTTTTACTTTCCATCTAGGCTACACCACGCACAAGCACGGTGTGTGGGCTATATTCAGTTTGATCTTACATGTGTAATGCCCATAGGGAGGTGTGTTAGTTATGACAAAATATATTTATGTAAATGATCGGCATCGAAATCGTATTGATTCGTCTGTCTATCACTGCCGTAGCTTAAGAGATATTGACGTTTCTATTCCAAGCGAAGGTTTGATTTTGAGCTGATCAAGTTCGGACAAAACTTATTTCCACCTACTTATAACAGAGACTTAGCACATATGTGTTATAAGAAGCATGTATGTTCATGTATCTGTAATGGTGTAGGTTACTTGAGCTTTGGCACAGTCGCAGATAAATCTTTTAGAAGATTTTACTCAGTTCGGTTAATCTAAAGTGCATTTGAAATAGTTTTGCAGATACAAATTTGTAACCGAATTTACTTTTGTGTTATTTTATATCTTCTATGTATATAAAATTAAATGTTTGATTATTTGTATGTCAATCTATTTTGTTCACGTCTTTCTATTTTAATATCCTAAGCGCGTCTTAATCATTTATCCGATTGCGATAGACATTTGGGGAGTTGCAGTGCTTACGCCAAGATTGGTTTTGGGCTAAAAAAAAGTACCCATCTATTACGCCCACATTTTGTGAAACTTAGTAAAATTTTTTTTAGATTTTTTCACTAGTTGATATTGCTCCTAAAAAATCTGAATTTGGTCTCCGAGTTTGAATGGGCATTGTTGAAAACTTCACCGGAAATGGGCGTGGTTGGCACATTTTTGATTAAAGTTCAGATTAGGTTTACGCCTACCACCAGGACCTTTCGCTATATATGAAGCATATACAAAGATATATATGCACCGGGAAAAATAACAGGCTATATAAAATCTTCCAAGCTCATGTATATGCATATGTCCTGTCCCTGGCATCCTTTTGTCTAAATTAAGTAATCATTACTTTTGTTTCTATCAACGCTCGAATTGTTGATTGGTAATTATTTTAAAACTTCTTTTGAATATTTTGTACATAGTTCCAATAGTTTGTGAGTTATGGTATAGTTTGGTATCAATTGATATAAAAATATTCAAGAGAAGCTGCACGTGTGTTCTTACCTCAAGAAACGGGTAGCAAAAATTACATTTGTATCTAATAAATCGATTTTTAATCTTAAATTTGTTGTTATCTATAAGTTTAAGTAGAATTTGAAAATTAATTTTTGTATATATAAAAATTGCTCCAAACCTTTTCTTTTCAAACTGCGGGGCAAAATTTAAAGCTCAGCTGCAGAGAACGTTTTAAATCGCTTGTTTTCAATTAGTATCCCAGGCAACGCGAAACACTTTTCTGTGTGCCGATAATTTTTGTTAGCGAGACTTTGAATTACTTTGATGAACTTTGAAGTAAGTTCGAAAAATGTACACGTTAATTACATGAAGGACTTGGGACTACTTAAGTGCCCCCTGTCGCCTGCCGCCACGGCTGCTGTTGCTTCTGCTGCTGCTGCTGTTGTTGTTGGTTTGCCTGTTAAAACTTCACGAGTGCCATTAGCGGAGCAGTGCACGTAGTTTCTGCGCGAGTGCATAGCCGCTGATTTGTTTTTGTTGTTGTGTTTTTTTTCTTTCTCTTACTAACAGATTTTTGAGCTATTGCTCTATTGGCTCATAATGGAATTTGGATGCTGAACTACAATGCAGCAGGGGCGTATGCAGGATATCCTGAGTATAATGGAATATTATTTCCATTGCTTTACTTTTAATATTTATATAAACTTTTATCAAATAAGAAAATTTAAAAATTAACTTTAAAATTTATTTAAGATATTTTGAATTTCTTCAGATACATTTTTCAGTATCTTAAAGATTGTTTAGAAACACTAAAAGATTTTATATACGTTTGGTTATTTCTTTTTGCTATGTGAAATTTATGGCGCATACGCTCCTGCATTGATTCCCTGAAATAAAGGAGTAATGGCAACGAATGGTTAAATAGGTTAAGTCTGTAAAGGGGGCGGAAGAAGGGGGCTGTTATCATTACGTTTTAGAGTGATTGGCACAAAAATTGCTCGTTACGCTTGATTTGTTGTGTTTCTTTTGTATGGCTCTGCAAAATGTGTCAGGAATAATAAAATGCGTTGAAGCAACAACGAGGTACAGAAACAAAAACAATAACAACAAAAACAACAACAACATCAACAGTAAAACCCCTTGAAACATGGCATCAAATTTATTGACATTTATTTGGCAAATTGATGGACAGAAAACTCAGACGGATGATTACACAACCACGCATTCGCATTAATGAATCGACGCTGTCATTTGATATCCTCTTCACTTATACTCATTGTTTGTTGTTGCTGTTGTTTTTGTAATTTTCTGATATTGATTGTTATTTCTTGATTGAAAAAAAAATACACAAAAAGTATTTGTAAACAAAAAAAAAAAAGCTCAGTAAAAATCTTCAACCAACCGACATGCTTCCAGAAAACGCTCGAACAATCAAAAAAAAGACAGCAGCGCCTATTCTGCCTGCTAAATTAAATTACCGCTCATAAAATTTAAAGGGAGTGACAACAAAAAAAAAAATTAAAAACTAAACCCAAACAGTAGACAAAAAAGAAAAAAAAAAAAAAAAAGCGAAAAGGATAACAACAGCAAAGATAAAAGTGAACCTCCTAAATTTGTAGTTGTAGCTTATCTAAACGATAATCCTCACGGACCTCATAAATATGTTGTAGTGAATATGTTTTTATTTTTGTTGTAGTTGGTTTTTTTTTAGATATATTGTAGAACTATTCCATATGTCCGTCTGACGCAGCATCCCTTTCGGTCATAGTTTCAAAAGTGATTTGGGTACACTTAAGGGATTTGTTGTCGAGAAATATGATAAAAAAAAGTGAATAATACAAAACGAACAAAAAAATGTAACAAATAAAACTAACAACAAATGAATGTATGTATGTAGTATGCGACGTGTGGAAAAGTTATGCACAAGTCATCGATGTAGTCCGAGGTAATGAAAATTGTATTAAGCACATGTAAATACAACATTTTATAGCTAGATTAGTATATAAATTTTCTGAATAAACTATTGATTCAATTTATATCTCTTAAATTATTTTCTAACTTAAATGTGCCACGCCCATAAATTGTTTGTACAAAATAATTCGTTTACGGTTTATTTGTAGCTTCAGGCCATCAATAGGTACAATCTTAAATAAGAAGTCTTGACTGGATTACACTGGATGAATTGAAATAACTGGAAAGGCATGGTAGCTGAATGCACATCATGGCCTGGATTAATTGAAAGTTTTATGTGAAACTTTAAAATGAATTTTCCAAGTTTTAGGCGAGTTAAAAATTTAAATATTTTTTTTATAGACGAAATTTTTATATTTTTCAAACATTATTTACAAAAAGGTTAGGTTGTAAAGCCTTTCTCTTGAAGAGAGAACCACTTAGGCTAGAAGCCCCTTATGAGATCATTCGGTATATGAGTTATTCCGCTAACTGAATCATTCAGTACTGTTTATAAAATGAAGAATATTATTAATATTCGATTTAGGCCTACGAAGAAGTGCTTCCCTAGATGTATATATCGTTTATTAGCCAAAGCGGGGCATGTTCAAAGAAGATGTGTTGTAGTTTCATCCTCATTCTCATCTCTACAGCTTCTTCAGAAGTCATTTGAGAAGAAACCCAGTCTTCTTGCATGAGTACCTACGATACAATGTCCTATTAGAACGCCTTCTTTGGTGCTAATTTGAGACCAACTTAGAGAAATTCGATCGATTGAGCGTATTACAAATTCAGCTTTTACAAATAACTTAAGAAAAAATTTAAAGACATCTGCGAAGTGACATCAAATGTCTCTACTGGGTGGCGATGCCGCACGTCACGCACAAGTGTCAGTTGCAAGTGTCAAAGGTGCTGTTAAAATATTCTGTTCGAATGATAACACAACAACAACAAAAACAACAACAAGAAGAAGAAAAAACATTTGACCTTTTATTTGTTGGAAGTTTTTTTTTGTTATATTTGTTGTTGCTGTTTATATGTGTGTGTGTGTGTGCGGCATTGTCTGTGTGACGTTTTTAATTTTATTTAATTTACGATTCAATTGTGTTCAGGTTTTGTTGTTGTTGTTGTCTGTTTTGTTTCATTCTTCTTTTCGACTGAGTTGAAAAAGCATGGCATAGTCCCTCAATGACAATTTCGAACGCCCTCTGCTATTTGATATGCCTTCTAAAAAAACACAACAACAAAAACAAACATCCTGCCTCTTGCCAGCGTTAGCAACATATACAACCAAAGACCAACACACCTACAAATACAAAATAAAACAATTTCAGCATAATTGGCAAATAATGCTTAAAATTACAAATACGCAAAACAAATTGCACAAATGTATGCGTGTGTGTGTGTGTTTATTCATTCGTCTATGTATGTATGTGTGTGTGAGTGTGAGTGTGGCAGCAAATACACGTCGTAACTCACATAATAATTCAATTAAAATTTATGTTTATTTAATTACGTTTCATTTACTGTGCCAAGTAATGCAATTTCAGGCTGGTCGCGCCAACGCACAGTACTTCAATGTGTTGCAGAAATAAGATAAAATATTATAGATATATTAATCAAAATAGAAAGTAAATTGTTTTTATCTAATTAGTGATTCGCTTGCAAATTGTTCGTATTTTTTCACCAATAAAACTTTTCGTGTTATTAAAATTTTTTCTATAATGATAAGATTTGAATTTTCCATAAAATTGTTTAGATTTTATTAAAAAAAAATAGTTAATTCTTTTAAATTTTATTATTATGAAACAACAAAAGTAGCAGAAATATTTTTTTTACCATCTAACTTAATGAATACCCAAACAAAACCAATTGATCGAAAAAAGTTTTATCGGTTATTGTTTGAAAGCTACTCAAAGTTTAGCTAGAAAACTGTAAAGTAAATACAATATTAAAGAATTTGACACACATATGTATAAGTATTTGTATGTGTTAATATTTATGGAACCAAGTACTGTGCACCGCCACCATTGCTGCATGTGCTGTGCTCATGCTGTTGCAGCATATGCGTTCTGCTTGTTCTGTTCGGTGCTGGCCCTGGCCGACAAGTCAGTTGTGTTTATTTGTGTGTGTCTGTATGTGTGTGTGTGTGTTTGTGTGTTTGTAATAAATTTCGTCCATATGTTGTGCGTGTATAAATTGTCTATTGTTGTAATTAAATAAAAAACATGAATTTGCACAAATTGGGTTTATGTGGCGTATAATTTATTTTCTGTTATTTAGAATTAATGTACATCATACGCCATGCTGCACTTTGTACATACTACAACGGTCATATATATATGTTCGTGTTTGTTGGTATTTCTGCGGCAAAGTGCTACATTTTCATTTTAAATACTTGACATACTTGTAATACATTGAGTAATGTGTTGGTTGATTATTCGTATATGTATACTTATGTAGTCATCTCAATGCAATTCGGCGCAGCATTCTTTTGGTTAGATCTATATTAAGTGTTTTCCCATTGATTGTTTTCATCAAATTTACAGATACACTTTGTATGGAGGTATTGAGAAAAGTATTTAAATAGATTTGGTATTTTATTCAAGAAAGCTCAATTTTTAAGGAATTTGTTAAGATAATTTTAATTAATTGTTGAGATAATCAGTAGTAAAATCAATATATAAGCGCTAATAAAAATGTTTAATGTACTATCTAAGACATTTCTTTTAGTTAATTGAATTATAGTTTCAATTCCGATTATTCGATTATCAAAAAATTTTAGTTTGGTCAAAGAATATTGAATTTTCAGTTTATAGTCTAAATATTATTTTAAAGCTTGTACATGAATAGTGTGAAAGGTCAATTATCAATTTCTAATCGGTTTCAACAATACACATTTTTAACCCCTTTCTGTTATTTTAGGGACGCCCATAATCTAAAATTTGAATTCTTATTTTATTAGAGAATTGAGAATATAAATGCTAAAATTATAATTTTTACTACTTTTCATTTTAAAGTGCGCAATAATATTATTAAAAATGTTTCATTACTTTTTTCAATATGCGTCAGATTATCATTAGAATTAATATTTCATTAAATTACTTTCTTAAATGCTAATGAAATGACTTTTACATTAAAAACTATATTAAATCTTCGATTTTTAAGTGATATTAACTCTTTCATTCTGTTTCATTGTAACCAGAAGACTATGTCCAAAATGGAGCATCCACACATTAATCTTATGCCAAAAAGAATGTCGCTCATACGTCACCGTTGCCCGCCCAACAATGCCAATTAAAAAATTTTTGCAATTAAAATTCTCGGCAAGTTGAAGACCTTTCTATCTTTTTTGCGTTGCGTTTTGTGCGACAGTAATGCACACATGCTTAGAAATTTAATTATGCTCAAGATGGACAGACATACAGACAGACAGATAGATAGACAAACACGCACAAACATAAAACAGCTGGCCTCTGCGCCTCTGCCTCTTAAACTGCAATTGACCATCGAAATGAAAACATTTTTCAAATTAACTGCAAAATGTGAAAATGTGCTTTTCGCTTTTTTTTTTTTTGTTGGTTTTGTTCTTTGGAAAAGAATTGCAAATATTTTCTTTTGCTAATGCAGCAATTAAGAAGCAGAAAATCACAAATTGCTGCCAACAGTTGCAGTTGGCAACACTGTTCTTTCGTTTGTACGCACGACACGGCAGGCAGGCAGGCTGGCCGACATGGAGGAGCGGGAGCGACTATACTCAATTTCACTTTAATTAAAACATTTGCACGCACACAGACAAACTGACACAGCCGCACACACGCGCGCACAGACAAACGTGCTGGCCGCCGCTTCCGAACAGAGTCGGACTAAGCTGAGCAGACATATTACGTAATACGCCATTAATAAAAGTGTTTAAAGTTCACTTAAGTGCCGAGCGAGCGAGCGAACGAGCAAGCAAAACCGAGCTGCTGCAACTTTTGTTCCAGCTTTTCAGGAAGCTCGAAGCCAAACGGGCACAGGGCGGCAGGCAGCGCAACGTTGAACAGGATCAGAAACAGGATTTATAAGCAGCAACCGCAAAGCAAACATTAAATACAGCTACAGCAGCAAACGAGGCGAAACTCGGGCGAAGCGAACTGAACTGCAGAGCAGCAGGGCAACAGGAGCAAAACCAAAATTGCAGCAAGATGAAGGACACACACACATGCACATATTGCATTTGAGTGTATGTGTGCGGGCATAATCAACGTGAGGCATTCCAAAATGTGTTTTTTCGATTAATAGGAAGAAAATTGAGAACGGATGAGTGAAGTTTTGAACCATGCCGTTTCTTGTGACCGCATTTAAATAAATTTTTTCTATTGGACATTTTCCTAGAAAATAATTTCCTTGTCCCAAGGTTTATATAACTTTTATACCCAAATAGTAATTCAATCAGTTTTGACCAATACAGTCAAAAAATCTATTTATTTGAATGGGTTTATTTCGGTGTCTAATAAATTCCTTAGCTGCCTACAACCAATTTGCATGAGACCGTTTTTAGGAATAGGGCAAGCTTGGTTTTTTGCATCAAGTCAATAACAATTTATTCTGTTCGCGGCATTAAAGCTGGATCGGTCGATTGCTACTATAAGACTAAATTAACTTTAATGTTAAATAATAGAAAATTGACAATAATTAAAAAGCTTTGGCAAATATATTCAAATCTCAAAAAAGTTTTGTAAAATCAGTTCGATATAGTTTCATATCTTATCAACAAGATAAGCTTAAAATCTTAGCTTGAAAATTTTGCAATAAGATATGGAATAACTCATGTTACACTCTGCTATTTCATATGCACGAGTATAAGTGTGTGTGTGTGTGTTGACGTGTGTATACTTTGTGGCTTATGTGTCAATAGAAGTGCACCAAGTGCTGAAAGTAGAAGCGATTGCGTTATCGAAAATGAAAATGAAAAAAAAAGAAGAAGAAGACGACGAAGACAACGACAACGACGATGACGATAAAGCCGGACAATGGTCAGTAAAATCCGCATAGTCAAACGCAAGGCGATTGTAAAGAAGCAGCAGCAGCAGCAAAATGCAGCAAAATGTCGATTGGCTGCAGATAAAAATGAAAAATCACCAACTTTGTTGCAGTAGCGTTAAGAAAAAAACATAAAACCAAAAAAACCAACATAAAAAAAAAACAGTTTCCGTTTCCGTTTTAGCTTGGACTGAGATTACAAGTCAATTGCCACACGTATGTGTATGTGCTTGTGTGTGTGTGTTTGTATGGTGTGAGTGAGTGAGTGAGTGAGTGTGTATGAGCTTTATACATTTACCAACGCAAAAGGGACAGCTGAGCAAAGTGAAATGTGGAACAATCAAAACACACAAAACACTCTCATACATACATACATACATACATACAGACAGACAGACAGACAGACAGAGAGACTGTACTTTGGCACTTGTTTGCACTGATCCCGGATACTCCTACACATCTTTTTGCATTTTCATTTTTAAGTTGATTTCTCTTTTGTTTTTTTCTTTTTCATTTTCTACCTTAATTTTGTCGTTGGCCTCTGTCACTGCACTATGGACAAGTTTAATGCTTTTCTTCATAAAAATATAAATGATATTAATAATAGTATAAATTTAATAGACGTTTAAAAAAATTTGATGTATTTTTTTTAAACTTTTGAGACTTTCGGTTTTTTCTTCGCATTTTTGTTCAATGTATGAACTTATTTCGAAAAATCCATTTTCATGATTTTTCCATATACTTATACAGAAATTGTTCACAAAAATATGTTCATCACTTTATTTGTCTTGAAAATTAAACATTGCGTCTGAGTGATAGAGTCATGTTAATTAAACATGATGCAGTGTTACTTTAACAGGATACAGTGTTAATTCAATATGAATTGTAATGTTAAATTCAACCAAGGAAAGACGTTAGCAAGAAGAAATTGATAATTTAACATGATTTAGTATTAAATAAACATTTTTTTAGGTAGCATGCCAAACATTGTTCAAACATAAAAACGTTAAAAAATTTTAAATTAACATTGAGTCCTATTGACCCAACATTTTCTTTTGTTAAAAAGTTATCGAATATATCAAAATTTTTACCTGACAACTGACTATAATGAATAACACTTCGACTGTTATTTGCAACATGTTCATTAGCGTAAACAAATTTTAACCAGAAAAATTGTTAATTTCATGTTAATTTTACACGACTTTTTCTCTGTATGTAGGGACATATGTATTATAATGCAAATGACATTATAAAGCATCACCTGAGTTTTTGGTTCAATGGCTTCGTGCGTTTGGTCTTATAAGAACAGTCGATCTGTTCATTGAATTCTAAGGTTCAAAACCCATACTTAGAGAATAATATATTAAATTTCTCTTGGAAAGCTTTGGGCAACAATTCAATAATCCATTTCTTGCCACGAAAATCTTGTAAAAATTTATATGCAGTTTATAAATTATTATAGCTCCATACTAATTATTATTGATACCAGAATAAAATTCGCTTTTCATTTAAAAATAATACCTTATAGTAAATTTGAAAATCTAAAACTTTTCCAATTGATTTTCAGCAGCGCAAAATAATGGAATCACTCCCAAGTGCATTGTGCCAACATGTGGACTTGTTTTGACCGGAAGTGGCCGGCATTTATGCGCATCGTGCGTGTTGTCGTTAATAGTTGGTCGGTGTCTCTGTGTCCGTGTTCGTGTTCGTATCGGTGTGTGTTTGTGTGTGTGTGAGCCTGATCGCTTGCTTATATTTGTGCGCACGTATGCTGAACTCGTGCACATTTTTGTTTTCTTTCTTTCTGTCTTTCTGTTATGCTGTGCATGTGCGCGTGTGCTTTAAATGTGCTTGTGTATGCAAGTCTCCTTCTCAGTGAACTGTTGTTGCATTTAATGATTATTGTTCGTTGCTTTCTTTGTTGTATCAATTGTTGTTCGTGCTGTTGTTCTTGTTGTTGTTCTTGTTGTTGCTGTTGCTGTTGTTGTTATTATTGCATTGCACTGTTTGCTTTTGCATTTAACGATTTCCTTTTCACTTTTTGATGAGCTTAATTGTTTCGCCAATATTGAACGCTTACAAACATTTGGCGACGGGCGCGTCGTCGCTGTGCATCGGAATCATTTGCAAACATTTGCGATACATTTTTAATTTACATTTTAATTTAACATTTTATTTTCATATTTATTTGTCGTATAAATGTTTTATTTATTTTCAATTAGTTTATAGTACCCGGCGTTGGCAGGGTTTTGTTTTGAATAAAAACATATGTGTAAGATAAGTGTAAGCGGAACTTTATGGTACACTTCGTTAAAGTGCTTCTGAGTAACTGCTGTGGGTGTAAAATTGATTTAACCACGCCCATTATTTGTTAAGTTATCGACAGTATACATATATACAAACTCAGATACCCAATATCATATGTTTTGGTGCAATATTAAATAAAAATCGAATATTTTCACTTAACTTTTAGAAATTGTGGGCGTAATAAGTGAGTGTGGCTGACTTTGTATAGCTTATTATTCTTCCCTATTATAATATATGTTTCCTATAGAGCATATCAAGTTCCTGAGCTATGATGGTGGGCTTGAAATTTGTTCAACCTTTTTATAATGAAATTGTCGACAATGTCCATTCAAACTCAGATATTAAAAATCAGATTTTTAAAAGCAATATACGCTTTTATTTAACAATTTGTGGGCGTGGCAGTTTGTTTGTTTTAGCCCAAAAAATTCCTAGGCGTGAGACAGTAACTCGCCAAAACTTTATCGCAATCGCTGGAATCGTTTAGACTCGCATATGGGACAATGATTCCAACAATATAAATTTTACCTCCATTAAAAATAGGAAATTTCAATGCTATGAAATAAAGTTTTCATTGAAAAAGTTTCATTATTTTGAATTTTTCAATTAATCTTAAGTAATGCAACTTTTCATTACTTTTGAATTTTTCAAATACAATTGAGAGATTTTCAAATTTTTAAATTTTCAATACATTTCAATTACTTTACAAGGAAATGTGATATAATATTGAAACGTTCATTATAAAAATTTCAATATCTTTTTCATTATCATTAATTTCTTTTAAAGCTAATGAAATGACTAATGCATTACTATACAAATGTGATTACAGATTTCCCTTTCTGCTTCTTATATTAGGTGTACAAATAAGTTTCCGCCGTTTTTTGTTAATAAAATAATATTTAAACGATTTTAAACGATGTGAGACTGCTTGCTGAGTGACTTCTAAACCAAGTGCAAGTTCCTTTTGTGTTTGAGACGAATCTTCACCCAATAATTTATCCAAATCTGCATCCTCGTAAATTTTCGGCCTTCCACTGGATCTTTGTCTTTTATGTCAAAATCACCTTTTTTAAATTTTTGAAACCATTCACGACATGTTCTCTCACTCAAAGCATCCTCATTATATGCTTCTATGAGCAATCGATGCGACTCAGCAGCAGATTTTTTTAAATTAAAAAAATAAATTAAAAGTTCCCGCAAATGACACTTAGTTGGCTCAAATTGAGACATTTTCAGATGAAGAAAAATATATGATGCTAATGCGAACTTAATAACATGATAAGGTTATGTTGTTCTGGAATAAACAAACTAATTTTCAAGTAGGTTACCATCTGCGAATTCCAACGTAAACCTCGTGCCACGCCATCTTTTTCAAAACGGCGGAAACTTATGTACACCTAATATTACCTTTCCATATTCAAAATTTACAAGATGTCCAGCTTTAATATTCTTTATTCTATCTTGGCCAAAATTACGAAAAAAATTTCATTTAACTTATCTAATTTTTATAACGTTTTTTTTTTAAATTATTTCTCATTTATAAATATATTTATAAACATTTGTGAGTTGCCTGTTGTTAGCCACATTTGCAAAATACATACGTAAACAATTCTGTTAAAATAACTTCTAAAACAGAATTTAAATGCGGCAAACCAATTTCTGTTTCACAAAAAGTTGTGCAACATCTTTTTTTTTTTTTTTTTTGTAGCAGAAAAATGCAAAAACAAAGAGAAAATAAAATAAAAATAAGTTGAACACAAAAAAAAATTGCACTTAAGATACTTTTGTGCTTTTGCGCCTTCCTTGTCAGGATCAGCCAAAAAGTCATTTCGAGGGGGGGGGGGGAAATAACAAAAGTTTCGCATTTGTTTTTGGGTTTTTATTGTGTTTATAACTCGGTTTCACTGTTTGAGGCTGTTTTGTTTGTGTATGCTCGACAGTGTGTGTGTGTGTGCGTTTTTGTATGTAGGTGTAAGTTTGTTGCACTCGGTTTTTTGTTAGTGCACTTCTGCGGCACACTGTGTGTCTTTATTGTGCGGCATGTTTAAAAGTTTTTACTTTCTGGTATTTCATTTTAACTGTTTCAAATGGCAACTTTTCAAAATTACTCAACTGCACTTTTGATGTTATAACAAATAGTCAACGGATGGTTAATGTTATTCTTCCTTGTATTTTATTTGTTATCAAATATTCTATATTATAATATATTTAAACATAAAACAAACTTTAATAAAAGCGATTTGTTAATCACAATTTAACATTTTTATCAAACAGTCGCATTAAACAAAAACGATAAGAGGAAAATAAAAGAAAAACAAGGAACAATGTGACAGCTGAAAATCTCGAAAAGTTTTGGGAATTTACCTTTTCGCGACCTCGAAAACATTTCTGAACTTGAGTTTAGTTAGCTATATAAACTATATAACAAAAATTTTCACTTCATTTATGGCATTAATAGTATTTTTTTTTAACATACAGCAACACTGAAAAATAAGCGAAACTTTTCGAGACTATTTTCGAGACTCTTTTCGTGACTAATTTACCTCGAAAATTTTCGACGCTCACGAAACGTATCATACAATTTTTTTGGTTTTCGATGTTCTCGAGGCATTTTCCCTTATAATGGAATCCCCTTAATGAGTATTTTAATAAAAAATCGTTTTCCTAGTTTGTATACTAATGACACTCACTGTTAATACATATATACTTAAATATTCACATATGTATATAATGTGGCGAATGTGTCTGCTGCGTTGCATACCGCAAGTCAGTTTGTATTTTGCATCCGTGCGTGTGTATGTGTAATGCACTTTTACATTTGCACTCGGTAATTATTTATTTTATACACATACATTTGAGCACAAGCTCATAACAACACACATACGCGCACACACACACTCACACACAGTCGTACACACGAGGGCATCACTTGTTTCAAGTACACCAAAGTCGACCGGAAGTGTATTATCTGCGAGTAAGTTAGAGTAGTAGTAGTAGGCGCACAATGGTCGCTTCCTCTTACTGTTGCTCCACTTTCCTACAGTATATGCTTCTAAAGTCGACGCTTCAAAATTATTGCACTCTGGCAGCACCACCCAAGCCGCCACCGACATTGCCGGGTCTTAAGTTAAATCCTCTAACAAGTTTGTAAAGTATTTTTCTCTATTTCTTGTTTACCATTTGTTGTTATGCTTCTTCCACGCGCCACAAGTATAAACTATACACTCCCGGTTATTAAGCTAAGACCACTTGTAATTTTTTTCAACAGAAAAATTCTTTGAATTTTAGTTTAGTGAAAATATTATTGATTTATAATTTCTAAACTTATAAATTATATAAATTTTCAAAACAATAAAAAACATTTCTTTTTAATTCGATTTTGGTTAAAATAAAGCAACAAAATCGAAGGTCATGTATTATAATAAATCAATATGAAATTGTATGGTTTTAATAAATAAAACCATTTTGTTATAAATGTAAGTTAAGGTAAGTAAAATAATTTCCCTTTCTACCACGATATTCTTGCTCTCTTCGAAGATTTAATTTTCGTGCAGTTGCCGTGGATGCTCAAAAAAACTAACTTAAAAAAATCCAGAAATCGTGGTGAGTTCGCTCAATTTGAGTTCTCATTTCTACCTTCCTAAAAATAAATTTTTTATATACTTGTATATGCTGAAAACTTTTTGCAAAAATTTAAAATAAGTATTTTATATTCTTTCTTTACGGAATGATACATTCATGGTTGAATTATAAGGTTAGGAAAGTAGATATGAGAACGCAAATAGAGCGAACTCACCACGATTTCTGGATTTTTTAATTTGTTTTTGTATTATTAACAACAAACTGAGTTGTTCTCTTAATTTACTGAACAATTTTGTAGCAACCATAGCAACTGCACAAACATTTCAAAGAGAGAAAAAATATCGTGGTGGTAAGAGAGACTTCTGTACTAACCTCACCACATATTTATAACACGTATCGTATCTTATATCTGATACAACAGTCTTATATAAAATAAAATTTAAAGTTACAGCTAAAAAAACGAACTTTTTCTTTAAGGGTCCATATTATATGAGCCAAAAAAGAAATGCTGAAGTTTTTGTTAATAATGCATATATTTAAGACTAAATAAAAAAAAAATCCGATTAATATATATTAAAAATATTATATTGTTAACTCGATTTGAAGTGATCGACTTTACCAGGAAACCTAGTGCAACTGACAAATTTGTAAAATTCTTGCGACAGTTATGCAAAAGAAAAACTAAACACTTATTCTTTAGTAGAGCATTCAAGTTGATTGGAATATGACTTTTAATTGTTATTACCGCAAAATTTATATTTTTTTTTATTATTTTTTTTTTTTGAATTACTTTAAACACAAAACATTAATTTTTTCATAATTGACTGATGTTAGTTTTATCTTTAATGCCATATCATTGTAACCGTAGGCTTGATTCAGCAAATCCTTTAAAGATCTGCATACAATACAAAAAATGTTCAATATACACCCCGATCCTTCATTTAGATGGTGATCATATTGAGCTGAAAATCACTGTTTATTATTGTTGTTGCTATGTATTGTAGTGGCTTTTAGCGTTGCCGTTGCACAGTTGTCGTTCTTGTTTGTTTTTTTTTTGTTTCGTTTTATTGTTGTTGTTGTTTGCTGCTGTTGCAGGTTGGAATGGAAATTTATTACTTTTCTTACGAAAGAAGTCGCTACTACTTTTTTTTTGTCGAACAACAACAAAAGCAACATCAACTTTGTTTATTTACAATAACAACAACAACAACAACAAGTACAACTACAAGAATAACTAAAATACCATGTAAGACATGGTTTGTGCATGTGTGGTTTTCGCTATTGTTCTTGTTTCTTGTGCGGGTTATGGTTGCTTCTTGTTATTGCTATTGTTTTTGTTGTTTTTGTTGTTGTTGTTGTTGTTGTTTTTGCTGCTACTGGTTGCATTAATGAAAAAAGTCTGCGCACATTTACAAAGTGCTCGTTTAGTGTTCTGTTGTTGTTGTTGTTGTTCTTGTTGCTAGAGTTGCTAACATTAGACGACTTAGGCTGTTTTAGTGGTTCGCCTACAAAAGCGTGCCGCAATAAGGAGCTGTCTGTCTGTCAGTCTGTTTGTCCGCCTTCATATTTGCTACTTTTTTTTTAATATCAGCACCATAAAATATTTTTACTATGGTACGGAATGGTTTTGCATATTTTAGAAAACAAACAAGTTGCTTATTTATGTTGTTGTTGTTGTATAACAATGTATCTCGGCACTTAGACCTGACGAGAAATGTATTTTATTCGTGATTTACTTCTTTCTTCGAGGGTTTAAAAATATTTACTTATTTTCTAGAAAGAAAAGATGAAAAGAAATTCAAAAATATTCTTTAACTTTTTGACTGTCATTCTTCTTTCGGAATTCTTGTTTTTAAGTGAAATGCTTTGGTTGGAATACCAAAATAGAGGAACAGACACGGAGAACATTATTTACTTAACAACATCTATCAAGAATGCTCAGTAGCTATTTTAATCTCATTCGAATCATCTATTGAGTATGTTTGTGTTTTATGTTGCTAGATGGCACCACATTGCGATAAGGTGAGGAGCGCTTTTAGTTTTTTTTAAATTTAGATAAATGAAAATATTACAAAATTGAAAATACCGCTTATGTTTAATATAAACTTGTAAGAGAATTATCTTCGGCTATCTCGAAGCTCAAATATCATCAGACATTTTAGAGTCACTAACAAAAAATGTTCTTCTTTTAGTACATAAGTGATACATATCTATTATAAGTGGGCGTTGTTCTTATCGGATCACGCCCCTTTTTGGTCAGCAGTTTTGTGTTCCTACCAAAGTTTTAAGTACCGAATTTGAACTCGTTATTTATACTGTAACTATTTTAAATAATTTTATTTTCGCATGTAAAGGAGTGGTTTATATGGGGGTTAATGTGGTTCTTGTCCGATCACGCCCATTTTTTGGGAGCAGTTTTTTGTTACTACTAAAAATTTATAATAATTATTGAATTTGAACTGGATTTCTGCACTGGAACTATTTTAATTAATTTTTTTTTCGTTTGGAAAGGGGTGGTTTATACGGGAGGAGGTAGAAGTTTTTATCCGATCTGGTCCACCTTAGAACTTAGTCTCGGCTTAGTAATCGCTGGGACAGAAAGACGGACGGACAGACGGACAGACATGGTTAAATCGATTCAGAATCCGACGCTGATCATATATATATATACTTTGTCATACCTACCACGCCCCCTTCTGGTCGTTACAAACGGAAGAACAAACTTAATATACCATTCGGTACGTGCACTTGCATGTTGCGAAAAATTCGTTTATTCCAGCCGAAATTAACGAATATTCCAGCCAAAAAAATAAACGGCCTAAAATACCGGTTATCAAGTGACGTTTTTAGTTAACCTTTTGATATGTTTCACATACATACTTATATAAATTTTGTTTAACTTCACGAAATCTGAAGTTCAGTTAGGTAAAAACTTGATTTACTTAAAATCAATAGGTGGCAATCTTGTGGCGATTCCATTTAGAGGGTTGTGGTAGAATACCTAGCGTAGCGTATGATCTGTTTACTTAGCAACATATGTCAACCAATTATCAAAGGTTATCGGTTTATATATGCAACTTGATCGAGTGCAGTTTTGTGAATTGAGTGACCTTAGCAATTAGTCACTCAAAACACCAAATTACATTATTTGTGATTATATAGAATAGGTATTATTAGACTTTAAGTTATTACATACATATGTTAGAATAAGAAAGCGATAGCATAAGATTTTTTATAAAAAAGGCTTCGCGCCAGAAATAAAATAAGATATAAATAGCTTGGAACAGCAAACTGCCTTGTGGCATTGTTTCATTGCAAGTGCGGCCTTGAGGCCATCACCATTATAGCGTGGCTCAAAGGAATGATTAAATCCTTATAAAATTAATATTTTACAATAACAAGTGTCGCCCAGGACGGTGAAGAGTTGCGGTATATATTAAACGTTAGAGTTGTGACTCAAGAAAGCCACAATCAACCGTTTTGATTGTACTCGTTTGTGATTTTTTCAGTTTTTAAAAACCTTAACACATACACATACAATTTTAATTTAGTTCACTTAATTTCAAAGCCAAATTAGTCCGGAGATTATATAATGAAACAGGCGCTTAAAAAGTTTACTTCCTGTTCGATTTTCGCATGTCTAAATGCAACATTTTAATTTTATAATTGCAATGAAAACACTTTTTAAAGAATTTTTAATTCAAATTGTAATAAGTCGCATTTAATTCGCAAACTAATTAAATTGCTCTAAATTAATGTTTAAGCTGTGCAAATTAATTTTGTTGTTATTTTTTTCGCTCTTTTTTTTGTTGCTAATAAAGCGCGACATTTGCGCGCGAGTAGAAGATTTAAGCCGTGTTCTGAGTGTGCGCGCGCGACAAAAGCGCTTTAAAAACGGATTTAAAAATTAACGACATTGGGGCAGCATAAAACAAAAACAAATACAGTAACAACAACAAAAACGAAAATAAAAAATTATACAGTGAAAACCGAAAAAACGAGAATCACAATCAGAGAATTCCCATAGCAGCAAATAACAACGACAGCAACAACAACAACAAAAACAGAAACGAAAATAAAAATTTGTTTTAGTTTTGTTGATTTTATACGAGCGCGAGTGTTGCGTACTTTTGTTATTGTAGTTTTAACGTGTATTTTTCGTATATTTGGCTTAGTTTTTTGTTGTTGTTGTTTAGTTTGTTGTTGTTGTTGTTGTTGTGTGGAAAATTAAGTTTTTGGCCTGAATTTTTATTTCTTTGGTCATTTATTTTTTATAACAATATCCTCGCTCGTTTGTTTTCTGTTGCCGCTGCTACCGCTACCGCTGCTGTTGTTGTTGTTGTTTCTATTGTTGTTGTTGCTGCTGCTGCCCGTGTTGTATGCAGTTGAGTTCAGTTCGTCCTTTCTGCTGTTTTGGGGCGCAGGTTTTTTTGTTTTATTTTTGTTGTTGTTGTTAAGTCTGCGTTTGTTGTTGGTTTTTATGCTGCTGTTGTGCAAATGTTCATATGTGTACGTGGATGTGTGTGTATGTGCATTTTTCATATCGTTAGATGCGCGGCATAGAGATGCACACAAACACACGTACACTCTGTTAGTTGCTAGAGTGGTTTTGAGATGAGACAATTTGAGGAACCTTTTCGCTTAAAATTTGTTGTTGAAAAGCTGGATTTTAAATGAGCAGGGCAAAAACGTCTTAAGTATTTAACAAAAATATATAGGGGAGAGGCCCCCAAGGTGGACACCAATCTTTTGAACAAATGTAGAATCTTAACAACACAAGATATCTTGAAGTGTTATGTATTTCCTGAAAGCTTAACTCATTAGCTTACTATCCCTGAAAAAGAATTTTGATATCATCATTAGAACCAAAGTTATGACTGATTTAAAAAATTGTCGAAATGACGACTTTGAAAAAAGGTCCCCCAAGGTGGACACACCTGAAAAATTCACTCCAAAAGTCGGAATAAAAACAGAAATTTGGCAAAGTCAAAATTTGCAAATTCAGTTTTCCGTTTGTACGATGTCATTTTGAAAAAATAAAAAACTTTGCAAAAAATATTGTTTTCAAACATATATTCCTCTGTTTCGAAAGAATAGGATAGATTTTCAGCCCCGGGGTCCCGCTGACTGTCGCTACGGCACTGGACTCGCAGTGTGTGTGACTGTTAACAATGTGACTGTATTTGCTTTTTTACATTTATAAAAACAAATAGGTACCATTTGTGCACAAATTTTAGTGAAAAACGTAAGTATCCACCTTGGGGTTCAAAAAGTGTCCAGCTTAGGGTGAAAATGCAAGTTATTTGGAAAAGCATAGAAAATTATCAGACAACAACACTAAGCTAATCTGTTTACGATATGTTTGTTTGGTACGTTAGCTAAGCTAAAAGGGTATTTACCTTCTCGCGAACTATTTTTTCGATCATTTGATCGCACTTTTCACGAGCGCCGTCAAAACTTTACGGGTCACTTTCGTGTCCGAGGTATTGCAGCGGACAACGCGCCACGAGTTGACACTTCACAACATAACCAAAAACTGCGTCTTATCAAACTGTTATACTGACATGGAGCGCACAGTGCTGCCACCTTTTGCCAACAAAAAATGCAAGTGTGTCACCTTAGGGGGATGTCCACCTTGGGTGCCTCTCCCCTACTTATTTTAAGTTGTTTTTTTAAGTTTCAATAAAGCAACATTTAATGAGATACTCAGAGGAATCAGAATATGGAATTTTAAATAAAAACGATTTTATTGGTTAAAAAAATTATATTTCAATTTTTAAACCTCTCTGAAAATCTTAGAAGTAAAAAAATTTTTGACAGTGTCAAAGTTTATTTTAGAATTTTGAATATGGAGTCAGTTGGAAACTTCCCTTACCAACTGAACAATAAATTCGTTTTGTACACAGTACAATTTATCGGTTTTTGATTTAAGGCTACCCAAAGCTAAATGATCATTATCTCCAGAAAGAGATAAGACAGGTCAATTAGATTAGAATGAGTTTAAAAGCCTCCGGTGACTTTTAGTTAAAAAGTTTTTCTTTTATATAAACAATTGTTTAGAACAATTTTGATCTTTAGTTTTTGTCTTACAAAAAGTAAGATATTCAATACCTTTCATATGACACCTAATTTGTCAATGACTCTGAACTTTAAGAAAATTTAAACGAACTAACTAACGGCAGGACTAAGCGCCGCTCAATTTTTCTTAAGGGCATAGGAATAAAAAATTAGATTACCGACATCTGTCAACTAGCTTCTTTCTTTGTTTTATTTTCAACGAGTATATTATTTTTAAAAACCACTCCAACGTACACACACACACATTCGCAGGCATACTCATACAAAAAGTGCATTCAAACGTGAACACAAAACTAGCAGCTACAAAAACAACAACAGAACACCCCACTTGACCATATATGCTCGCGGCGGTTGGCAGCAGCCTCTTTCATGTGGCAGGGCAGCTACACAACGCTGCCACATCGCGTCGTGTTGCGTCGCGTCGCAGCAGCAGAGTAGCAGCACAGATGGCAGCGGCTGGTGGCATTTCGGGTTTAACAGGGTTCGTGTGGGATTTTGCCTTTCTTTTGTTTTCTTTTTTAAGCTAGCTTTGAATTAAACGATCGTTTGGTTTATTGTTGAATCCTTTCGCAGTGACTGTGTGCGTGTGTGTGTGTGTGTGTGTTTCGTTTCGTTGTGTTTATCTGTCTAAGTAAAATAGTTTTGCTTTTCTTGGTTTTACTTTACTTTAAAACGTCGGTGTTTCTATTTTATTTATTTCTAAAATTTATTTTATTTTTGTTGTTGCTGTTATTGTTGTTGTTGTTGTTGTGTCGGGCAGTTTGCACCAAGTTTTTGTGTTTACAAAGCGAGCGAGCAAGCGTTCAAATTGGGAGCATCCGTTTTTATTTTATTGAGTAGAGAGCTTTTTGCGCTTTAAAAATGTTTGCTTTTGTTATTTTTGTTTTAATTTTTCGTTTGTTGTTGTTGTTGTATTTGTTTAGAAATTTTGTTTTTCTTTCGTTTATATAAAAATGGCCAATCGAGCCAAGTGGCCTTCACGAGTATGGCGCTGCATTCCTTTGAGCTATTGCGCTTTTGCGGCCATTTTCTAAGCTTCAGTGTGACCATATAACTTTTTTTTATAAGCTTTTTGTTCATAAAGAGTTGTAAAGAAAATCAAGATTTGTTTGTTTCTATTTTTGTTAATTAAATTTCTAACCGGACATTGGCATGAATGCATGAAAAGTCACATACGAGACAATACTTGTTTTTTTTTCACTTTCGAATATAAATAAATGACTGAACCTTTAAAAGTGCCCTGCAGGACTTGACTAAAAGGAACTCCAACACATTTACAAATAATTTTAATTAGAGAAAAAAAACAGGCATTCTTATCTAATAACACTATTTTTCTTCACTTAGAGAATCGCACGCTCCAATAACGTTTACTGAGCATAAGATACAGATATAAAATTAACCATTGACTGTTCCTGTTTCTGTAGCATTTCCATCATGAACGCTTGTACGACTTGAACGAATTAGCTTCCTGCTGAAACCTGCAGGTTGACCTACTTTCAGTTAAGTTTTTGAGGAATTTTACAATAATTAAATCACAGGTAATTTAACCAGTTGTGTTACTAGGAGAGTACACCTATTTTCAAAACAATCGTGTTTCATATGAATAATCAAGTATATTTTTTATTCAAATAATTTACAAGTTCGATAATTTTATTTAAATTTTGATGTGTTCTTGTTATACCAAAGCGCCATTTTGACTCACACGTTGAAGCTGAAACAGTGTTAAATGCGACATTTTTAAAAACTGTAAATATATAAATATATCTTTATGAATCTGTTGTCAGTTTATTTGTTGTATTTGAAAATCGTTAGATATTTTGGAATAATCAGCCAGAATAGAAACTGCACTTATTAACAAACATTTAAGACGAATATTCCTATCCAAACCAAAACCTAAAGAGACCTCGCAATCTAAAATTTCAGTCAAGCGGTTGTGTTTCATTTATTTCAAAACCGCTCCCAAAACAAAAATTTGAGCAGTTTTGTAGCTGAATATCGACATCCAACAAGGCAGCTATCGAGCAGTTTATATGAAATATTTTAGACAAAAAAATGCTGTATATTGGACAATAGCTGCCTAAGCTGCTATAAAAAAATTAAATTTTATTGGTATTGTGGAAGTTTTCCCACATTTTTTTGGCATGAAAAATTTTAAAATCAAAACCAGAAATAAGCAGCTTTTCAACAGATTTTGAACATTTTTTCGACAGGAAAATATTCCTACATAATATTCCAAAAATCTGCCTTCATACTGTCATGTGACACGCTGCTGCTTGTATTCCGTTTTTAAAATGTTCTTTCTCCGCTTAAAGAATATCAATTTGTCAAACAATCCAAAAATCCGCAGCATTGAAAATAGAAAATCGACTGACTGACTGACTGACTGCCTTCGCCTGTTTAAAACCTGCCAATAATCAGTGTGTTTTCCACAATACTGTTTAAATAATGTTAATAAGCAGCTAAAAGTTTTGTCTCGCTCTCCCAAACTTGGTCAATAAAAACCCAACGAACGATTGCGACTTCTGCATTAGTTTACCCAATTCTACATATTTGATAATACACTTTCCGCTTGATTTAATTAGTGAGCTACAAAAGTCACTTCACAAAAGCAAGTTGTTTGTATACAAAAATTGCAATATCCTCATAGCAATGCAATTTTTGTATATACCCGATAATTACATATCCTTCATTCAAATAAACAAATATATACTTTCTTAACAAGAGTTAAATATCTCGATTTAAATAGTTTATTGAAAATTTATTCTTTAAAATGCACAAACTTTGACCATTTACATCGAATATGTTAAATTGTAAGTTTCAATTTTGAATGCGCACAAAACCGAACTTATATGAGTACATATGAAAGTCCGAAAAGGAATAAAATCAAAAACCCAAAAAAAAGAACAACTTAAACTTCTTAAAAGAAATTCACAATTTGAACTTGTTTTTTTTTTTTTGTTATTTGCGTATAAGTATTAAAATTTAAAAAGTTTATTCAACCGCAAAATAAGGACATGAAAAGTGCTGCCTTCTCGTATGCAAGCATGTGTGAGGAGTGCGGCATAAGTGTGTGTGTGCGTGTGCGTGCGTGCGCGTGTGTGTGTGAGGACAAAATCGTCTTCGTTCACGGCACGTTAAAATGTTTTCGGTGCACTTGGCTACACACTCAAATGGCATAAGTTATTAAACACGTTGCGGCTTTGTTGTGCTGCCACGTTGCGCCAAAAAATACAACAACAACACACCAAAATCCCAAAAAGGACGAAAACTCAAAAAAAATAAGAGTTTAAAAAAAAAGTACAAACCAAAAAAAATAGCCGCTTCAAAAGGGTTAAAATCGAGCGGAATAAGACGAGGCAACAAAAAAAAAAAAAGAAGCCTGAAAACAAAAATAAAAGCGAAACAAAGACGATGCTAGGCAAAGGCATTGGGCTGCCAAGAGGCGCTATGCAAACACCAAAGGGCGGACGGGAGGCGTCAAGACTGCCTGTTGTCGAATTTTAGGCAAACGGATGTGGAAACGGAAAGAAAGCAGCTGAGCTGTTGACTAAGTGTTGGTAGGGTGGGAGGGAGAGAGGAAGGTAGGTAGGGCGCGCGGTGAAGGGTAACGAGTGTGCCTTTGACGCCAAGCGGAACTAAGCGTGTTGCCACTTTTAGGCTCACTGTGTTTGTGTGTGTGTGTTTGTGTATGTGTGCGTGGGTAAAATTTCATATTTGATAGAAGAAAATTAAAGCTTTCAAGGTTATGCTTAACAAAACAAAAAAAATGAAAAAATATTAATAAAAAATAAAAGCGCTCTTTGCCAGAAATAAAAAGCGGCCATTTTGCGGTTTTGCTTTATGATGGCGTCGTTGTTATCGTCGTCGAAAATAGCTCGCTCAATTTTTCACATATAACAATTTAAGTGAAAGCGTTTTTATTTGTTTGTTTGTAGTAATATTTTCTAAGCTCTAGTGAGTTTTGAAAAGCGAATCAATCTTAAGAAACTTGAGTCGCAGCAGATTTGAAAAAAGGTGAGTAATTAAAACAAAAATCTTAAATAGTAATAGTTTTAATTTTAAAATTTTAGGTTCGCATTTTGAGTCCCAGTCATGCCCCTATTTAGTAAGATGGTTTGCGGTTCGTGACCTCCATATCCTAGGTTTGAAGAATTAAACGATTCATGAAATAATTAATTTGTGAAGAGAGTAGAAAATTGATCATATCCACCACGATATTGTTGCTCTCTTAGAAAATTAAATTTGACTATAGTTGCCATGGTTGCTACAAAATTATCAAGTAAAGAAAAACAACAACGTATTACTTTGTAAGAAAAGATAACATTTCAAATAAAGCGTAAATATAAGGTTGAAATCAAGGTGAGTTCGCTCAATTTACGTTCTCATTTCAACTTTCCTAACCTTATTATTAAACCATCGAGGTGAGTTCGCTCAATTTAAGTTCTCATTTCAACTTTCCTCACCTCATTATTCAACCATGGAAATAGTCAAAGTCAGAATTTTTACAGTTTTCGTTAAGTTTTGAATATCAAAAGATTAGTATATGAAATAAATGGAGTGTTGATATATGGAGTTTCAGAAATTAATTCTCTTTTTTTTTCCTCCAATACCGAACTCACAATTCCGAATAAACAATACGAAATATTTAGAAACAAATTAATAAATACAGTTTATTTGTTGTTTGATTCAATTAACTTTTAACTTAGCAAAATTTTCTAGATAATATTTTGTGGTAGGATCTAATCCTTTATATCCCTCTAAAGTGGACTTTTTGGAAGTTCTTTTTAAAGGCCCGAAACGACCCTTACAGTTGAGAGCTAGAGGGTTATTAGGTTCCGTGAAAATATTCCTCGGAACATTTTAATATATGTCGCTACAGGGCATAACCAATAATTTCAAATCATTGTAAACATTTTTAAGATTATGACGTAGTGAAGCAAAAGGGAGTGGGGGCTATTCTAACTGATATCAAATGTAACCCTTTAAGATTGGTTTGGTTTACCCCCGAGCTTATTGCTATCTAAAGCTCTTCTTTTGCACTCCTGAGTTCTGAAAAAATCTTTAATTTGATATGTATATAGAGTAGATCGAAAATTTAATATATATATATACTCGTATATATACTCGTATATATACCTTATTAACCCCTTCCTCGGAAGGTTTAAAGAATCGTTTATTTTAAAAAACTGCGCTTGTTAAAACAAAACAAAAACAACAACCACAGCAGCAGCAGCGAACGCCACATGAGAGCATGGTCGCCCCGGAAGTAAGCACAGACAAACAATGGACGCAGACAGACAGACAGACAGACAGACAGACGGAAGGAAGGAAGGCTGAAGCAGCGCATAAATAAAATGTCACTTGTACATAAATATTTCATGATTTATTATGTGTCACCATATTTTTTTTTCTTGATTTTTTTTTGCAGTTATTTTTAGTTTGGTTTTTTGTTTACTCCGTGGGCAAATATTTGCTTTCTTGTTGTTGTTGGTGTTCGTGTTGCTGTTGCTGAAGTTATTGTTGTTGTTGTTGTTGTTTTCGAAGAAGTGTCGTCTGCGTGTCGAAATCATAAATAAGCGTAAATCTATAAAATAAACAAAAATAGCTGAGCTCGTATCGTACGCAGCATATGTCTTCTTCTTCTTCTGCTTCTTCGTTGCTTCATTATTTATTATATTTATTTATTTATTTTTTGCTTGTCGCTTGCTGCTCGCTCGTTTACTTGGAAGCAAAGCCCAGTCCGCATGTCACTTTCACGCTCGTACTCATGCCCAGCCAATCGCGACTAATGAGAACGGCTTGTCAGTCTAGCGGTGTGTCGGTATGTGTGTCAAATGTGCGAATGTGTGTGTATGTGTGTGGGTGTGTGTGTGTGTTTGTGTCAATTTAATTAGACAAGCAGCCGCACTAAATGACACAAATTGAATTATTAGTTGTCATTTTGGGCTTTCTGCAGCTACAAGTGCATACAAGTGAGGGGGCTGTGTGTGTGTGTTGGTGTGTCTGTGTGTAGGTGTCGGTGTCGGTATGTTAGTACACGTCTTGTAGGAAATTTTTGCTTACAACATAAACAAAATTATGTCACAATAAACTTTCTTAAGTAAGAAAAAAATGTTGAAATATTCAAATTCAATAATTCAAAATTTTTGATTTATAATCAATTTTCAAATCGACAAAATTTGTTGTTGTCATAATAATTGCACTTAATGAGTTATATATATATATATATATATATATATATATATATATATATATATATATATATATATATATATATATATATATATATATATATATATATATATATATATATATATATATATATATATATATATATATATATATATATATATATATATATATATATATATATATATATATATATATATATATATATATATATATATATATATATATATATATATATATATATATATAGAAAAAATTAATTAATTAAATCAAAAATTGAATCAATCAAATTAACTTTCTGATCAACGCAATTAATTAAAAAATATGAAGATTAAATAAGATAAACGTTCGATTTGAAAAATTAAAACCGTTTGCTGGCTTGTAAATTCCACGATGGTTAACAAATTGTAGAATTAATTAATATATTTGTTAAATTAATTACAGCATTTATTGATTTTGATGAAATCTTCTTGGTTTGATGTTTCTTTTGTAAAAAAAGAATCGGATTATAAAATCAAAAGTGAGGAAATCCCTTTTTCACTTCGATTCTTTCCGAGTTACTAAAATCGTTGCTAAATTTTTGCTAAAGAGAAAACGTTTATTTGCTAGAAATGGCTTCGAAATTGTTTTCATAAAATGGTGTCGGTTCGGTTACATTTTGATACCGAGTTGTTTAAATTCTGGATTCGGTTTTCGTTGATATTCATTAAAAATCTAAAAGCAAAAGTTCTTTAAGTTTCCTTCTTTTTATTAAAGCATTTCGATTTTTTTTTATATATCTTTAAAATTGATTGCACTGGTCCGAGCAGTCTTGTAATATTTAAAAAAATTATTTCCAATTCTGCTTGATAAAAACACCTTCGAAATATGATTTTGAATACTTTATTTGATTAAAGGTTTTGTATCGGTTGCATATTTTTCAAAAAACATTTTCTCATAAAAGTTTCCCGATACTTATATTATTGTTACCCAACATAACCTGAAGAAATTCCCCTAAATCTATCAACATTTTTGACAACTCTATGGAAATAAGTGAAAAATAATATAACTCTATTCCCAAATAGAACCGAAGTAAAGAGTATGACAGTTATCGTCATCTCGCATGAGTTGATACCTATGAAAAATTTTCAATATGAAAAAATTTTTAAAATGTCAACCAATTACAAAAGAATCGCTTGACGAAACCGTTCATTGCATTAACTTTAAAATCAATTCAAATTCGGTAATAAACATTTTAGTATGATAGAAGAAACTACTCACATACAATAGACGTGATCGGATAAGTCGCCTAACGCCATTTAGCATATATGCCTCCAAAATAGCGAAGAATGTTTAAGCTAGATAATTATCTGACCAGTTTATTCCATGACTAAATTGCAATTAAATTTTTCGATTTCCTACTGGATTTTGCGTTATCACTACAGTATGTCACAATGTGTTGATTTGTATATAAGTGTATATGTGAGCATGTGTGAGTGCTCTGCTGCTGGTGCTGCTGCTGTCGCACATAAACAATTAACTGCGGTTTAGTGATTTATATCGGTTAAGATTTGCCGCACTTGCTTATCTCGGCTGGGCGCACCCAATTTCCGTTCGAGTGACAAATACGCAAAAGTCAAAGGAGCAAAGGAGCGTGCAAAAACAAAACACACAAAAAAACAAACAAAAAAGGATGTCTCGCTTAATCCTTTAAAAGCTTTTACATTAATTTTTTGCTTTATTTATTTGCGTTTATTTGTTGTTGTTGTTGTTATTCGCTCCGGCTTTTTTTTATAGTATCTTGTGTGATAGATTTAAGTGCTGTCGAAAAGATAAAAGATATGCGTTTAATTTGCCGCTTAATTTCATTTGACGCAATTTGCCGAGTAATTTCGTCCTTTTCGCAAAAGGACCTCATCTGCTTTAACCCCTTTTCCCATTTTTTTTTCGGGATTCAGCTTCAGCTTCAGTTTGGGCTTGGGCTATGCTTTCTGCTTTTGATTTTGATTTTGCTTTGTCATCATGCTTCATCTCGCCTAGTACGCTTACAGCTCATTAACATTTTCAATTAGTTTGTTGTACTTTTTGTTGTATTTGTCGGTGTTGTTCTTGATGTTGTTGTTGTTGTTGTTTTACAAAAGAACAAAAGCAAAGAAAAATACATACAATAACAACAAAAGTGTTTTTTTTTTTTTTATTCTGCGTTTCTTTTGCAAATGCGATGTTGTCGCGTTTTGCTAAACAAAGTTCAAAAACAACTTTTGTTCTTTCGTCATATTTTCTTGTTATTATTATTGTTGTTGTTGTTGATGTTGTTGTTGTTTTCGTTTCTGTTTTTCTTTTTGAAATTCGCACTCATTTACGCTAATTTGCGTAATTACATGCTTCAGGAAATATTTTTGTTGTTAACTGTTGCAACAAAAACAACAACAACAGCAGCAACAACAACAGCAACAACGATAAGAGCAACAAGAACAGTAACAAAAACAATATCAACAAAACATAACAAAACAAAAGCACAATAAGCTTGCAAACATCATAAAACATTGAAAAAGTTAATTTTTCTTGTTTTTTATTTTAATTTTCATTACTTACATTTTTTGTTCTCGTTGTTGTTGCTGTTGTTATTTGGCCAAAAGTTGGCAACATTTTTAATGCGAAAAGCAAAACACTCAAATATGTTTTTTCAAAAAGCAACAAAAAAAAAGGCGAAAAAAAGTCGAAAACAAGTTCCAACATTTTGAATATTTGCGCTTCATGCACAATTTGAAAACTGTTTACCGACGCAGCCCCAACCGACCGAAAGTAGCGTGAGTGGTTAAGGAGGTTCGCGCAAATATTTGCTGAAAATTCGCTGAAAATTCGCGCTGAAAATTAGTAATGGAAATAATTTGAGTTGGTCTACCGCATACAAAACATTCGCTACAACAAACACTGGAAATTTGCATAAAACCAAAATAATTAACCAACAAACAAAAACAATTGTTTATAATATGAAATTATGAAATGCAACAACAACAACAACTTTTTTTATAACTAAATCTAATAGGAATATTTAATATATTGACTATAATGACATGGGCAGAACAACCCAAATAATCTGTTGCAATCGACATTTTCCTTTGAAGCCAAATGAGAATTTCATGAGGCGGCAGAGAAAGACCAAAAGCGCAAAGGAAAATAAAAGTTTGAAAAATGCATTTGCAAAGTTTGTTGTTGTGACTTTTTCACTACAAACACTAAGTCCGAAAATGTTCACAAATATTTTCTTAACTCTTTTTTAGATCGACTTGTTTAGTTTTTTACTAGCTTAAAGTACCCGCCAATGCTCAGGTTCTAGTATTTGCAAAATAATCGATTGTTTTGTACTTATTTTCACTAATTGTGAAAGTAGAATGCGGGCGTGGGAGATTTCATATAGCCTATCACTCCTTTCTAATATATCTCGATATACGAGTATGTTCCAAGTTTGAAGAGAAGAAAGAAAGAAAGACATTTCCCTTTATAATATTAGACAGGATTTAACTACCCACCAGGACAAATTGTTGAAGTAATGCAAAATAGCAATTGAAATCTATTAGTAGAAATACATCGAAGTTTGGACGTTTCTTGACACGCAGAAGCCCACGGAAATTTAATGCATCCTTTTTGTATTGCTATGGTAAGATAAAAAACAACAAAAAACTTTTTTAAAAGGTTTAGTTTGCATTACCTCTTCTCTGCGTAAGTAATGCATGCTCCGCAAGATATTTTCAACGATTACTTCGTCGATCTTTTAGGTAATGCATTACTTGCTTTACTTCTGGGTAAGAAGACTGATTGAGACAATCAAGGTAGAAGTTTTTCTAAAACTCAGCAGAATGGATTAAAAGCTCTACTTACAATGAATTCTTAACAGGACATTATAAACTTAATAACCATCTGAAGAAAATAGATGTGGTGGAAAAGGATTCCTGGCGACTCTGCCAAGAGGAGTGAGCAGGAAACAGCAGAACATATCCTTTGCACTAGTCCAGCGGTGACAAGACGCAGACCTAATCGCCTAAACAGTAAGATTTCCTACTGGATTTATATTCACCTAGTTAAAATAAAGCCCACAACAGTTAAGATATTTATAGATAGTCTAGAACTGTGTTAGTAGGGTAACAAGCCCTGCACAATAGAGCTTCAAGGTCGCGCCGCTTCTATAGCCTTACTTAATAACAATATGCAAACAAAAATGTGGACAGCGTCTTCCATTCGGTTAGGTTAGAGTGACGGCAAATGTCTCACATAGTCCAAACTAGGTCCAAACCGATACCACATGCTGCCTTTAATTTAAGAAAATCGTTGGCCTTACTTTGTGTCATCGGTTCAACACGAAACTTGAGTCCTTAATGAAAAGTGTTTGCGTTTGAAGATAGTTATTTCAAAAAAATCGGTTAGAAATTTGAAAAAATCTTGTCCAGGAATGCTAATTCTGCATTTTGCTAGCGCTGGGAAATGGCAAAGTTCGTGTGCTATAGGTTTCTTCTTCGTCCAGCTATTAAGTAAGTCATTATTTTCGAATTTAAAAATTTTTAAATTGTTGAGTTTTTAATAATATATTAAATATATTTCAAACAACATAAACTGGTGAAGAGCATTTCAGAGTTTCTTGGAAAAAAAAAACAAACAACATCTCTTCCAAATCGAGCGCAACAGCATCTGCACGAATTCTTTAAATGATTCGCACAATTTTCCGTTACAGTTCAAAATACATTTGATGCGAAAGAAGAAGAAGAAAAATGGCGACTACAATTCAATGCGAAAATAAAAATAAATAAAATCAATCTTCTACGCCCGCGTGTGGCAGCGCCTTCTATAATCAGCCCATTTATTTATTTATTCTTTGTTGTTGTTACGTTCTGCCAACTCATTGAAAGGGGCGTGTGAAAATGTTCGAATGTCGATGCGATTCAATTGAATTTTTCCTTTAATATTTGTGTGTGTGCGTGTGTGTGTGTGTGTGTGTGCAAAATTGCCTCCCATTCTAGCGTTTCAACGCCCACATTTTTGTATTAACGTATTTTTTTTTTATATTTTATATTTCTATTGGAGTGTTGCGGCGTTTTGCTTTCTTTGCGCTTTTAACCCCATTACATGAAATGTCATTTTATGTGCCCTAACATCCGTTTCCGGTGCTGATCATGATTTGCATAACAATTTCGCGTACTGTGCAAAACGTGAGCGAACGAACGATGGAGCGAACGAGCGACAAATGGCCGCGCACATCAGCCAGCCGCAGTGGCATTTGTATTTGTTGTAGTGCTCGCCTTGAAATGCAAAAATGAACAGGTTTACAGTTTTTTTTTATATACATATAATTTTTAGTTAGTAAATTATATACTCAAAATTGTAAGAAAATAACAAAATTTTCTTTACAAAACCCGCAAATTCAAAGTCTTTAAATTGAAGTTCAAATAATTCGTTTGGCTTATTGAGAGCTTCTTTGAAGTCGCATTTTTAAACCATACTCTCCATATTTGCCTTTTACATAAACTCCATTTTGAAACAAAGAAAAAAACATTTTTTTTTCAGCCATTTTTAATTAGCTTCACTACAAATGGGTGCGCCCCTGCAAACACCTTAAAACTAACACAACCATGTAGAAACTTTGCGATAGTTGAAATAGTTCATGTAATATTTAACCGATTATTTTCCAAGTTAAAGAAAATTTTTAACTTTTATTAATGTTCAAATTTAAATTTGTCCCACTTCCAGTTTGCCGGATAGTCGCGCAAAAGCATCACTGGACAGATTGTATACAAACATTTTTTAAAATTGTAGTTTAGGAGACTTTTAACTTGAAATTTTTCATGTGAGATGTCAATCTTCAAGCAAAGTTTAATTGCTAAGCACAGTCAAATCGGTAAACAATTTATAAAAATAGTGAAAAGACAGATACAAACCTGAAAAGTTTAAACCAGACATTTGAGTAATATCACAACACCGAAAAATAGGCGTAATCGGATAAGAATAACGCCCACTTATGAAAGAATTACATTAAAAATATGCAACAATAAACACATTTTTTAAGTTTTACAGGTAAAACAAAAATATAGTTCACTATAAAGAGGTGAATAAATAATAAATTTAGGTTTAAAGAATGGTGTAATAAATATAATGTGAGGAAAGTAGAAACATGCCCCTCTCCACCTCGATATTGTTTCTCTTTTTGTGTAGTTGCCATGGTTGCTACAAAACTATAAAGTAAATAAAAACAACACCGTAGTTTTTTTATCAAAAATAAAATAATAAACTTCAAAATAAGGCAGACAAATAAGGCAGAAATCGAGGTGAGTTTCTACTTTCCTAACCTTATATTATTCAACCATGGAGCGAACTCACCTCGATTTCAACTTTATTTGGGTAACTTACTTTGCAGTTGGTTTTTTTTTTGTCTTGAAAATAAATCTATTATTTTGTTCTTTTTTTTCGTATTTATTGTTTTTGTAATGCCCATGGCAACTGGTCAAACAAAAATGTCACATGATTAACATAATCGAGGTGAAGAGGGACATTTTTCTACACTCTCTACTTAACATTTCTTACACCATAGATGTAGGGCATTTAAGCTTCGGCACTAATTAAAAGTAACAATTCTTTGTACAACTTATCTAGAAAAGGGTTAAGTCAAAATTACTGTAAATTTGTTGTTGGCTTTTTTTTTAAGTTTGACGATTTTTTGAAATTGATCAAATTTGTTATTCAACAAAAACCAGGTGTAAAATACAAAATACATTTGAGTGTGATATTCTTTTAGTTTCAACATTCTTCAAATACTTGCAAGAGCAACACTGGTAAATAATGGGTTAATAGGAAATTCGCCAAAATCTATTATCCTAAGTTGAAATCTTCCATTTTGTTCGTTTATAAATTTGTTAAGGTATACAAAATCAATTGATTTAGTCAAACTTCGTAAGCCAAACGAAAAGGCCAAGACGAAGTTTGGCTATGAACACAATCCTTGACCCGCACACAGCACTCTGCATTAAAACTATTTACAAATCAGCTACACACACACTCGAACACACTCGCACACACAAAATAAAACGTTCCAACAAATCGTCTAAATTGATCTCATTTCAAAAACAAATCAAAGTATGGCCGATTCAATTTAATTATGCATTTTCGACCCGATTCGTTGTTTTGTTGAGACAACTTCGATCATGGTCGAATGACATGTTGGCCTAACAAGTGTGTCAGAAAAAACAACAACAAAAACCAAACAAACAAACAAATTCAACAAAACTAAACAAAAAAAAAAGGAAAGGTCGAAAGTGTCAAAAAGCAAATGGGTCGATGGAATCTGTTGTGTGACACATATCAGTAGAAACAACAGAACTAAAACAATAACAACAACAATACTGCCGCCACCATCGTAGTGTCGCGTTAGGCCATGTCAAATGTTGGCAACACTGTTAACACTTTTTTTAGATATGTCGAGAAGGGCGGGCGGACGCCCCATCCAAGCGAACACTAAAAGAAAACTTTTGTTGCAAAGGTTTATTTACAAAAAAAAAAAAACTTTAGTGTTTTCGAACTGCTGTAGTCATTTTGCTGTTACAAAGTATTTTAACTGGTTTTTGCAGTTGTTTTCTTATAAATTAACTGCAAAATGCAGTGAAATTTTTTATTGACCCCACTAAATTAATATAATTATGGTAATAAATATGTAGTTAAAATAACAGTTTTGCCAGTAAAATTGTCAATTTCCAAATGATTGTAGTCAAAATTAATTTTATTTTTATTAGTATACAGACGGACTTTTTTTTTGGTGTAACAGAAAAAAGCTTTGATTTTGCAGTTAAAAAAATCAAAAACAAAAGAACCGATTTTATTTAGTTTATGTGTGTAAGTGTGTATGGAAAATCAAATTGTTAATTCGACATGTTTGTGTATTTGTGAATTCTGTTTATACACAGCGCGGCGTGACCAAAAGGGACTTTCGAATAATGCAAATGCTCAAAAAGGGTCATGTTTGTTGCTCTTGTTGTTGTTGTTGGTTTTTTTTTTCGTTTGAAGCGTTGTTTGTAATATTGTTGTTGTTGTTGAGGTTTTCTGCCTACAAAATTTAATTACAAATTGATTTGTATTCAATGAGTGTTAAAATTGCACAAAAGCTTTTAAACGTTGAGATAAGGAAAAGAGGATAAAAATTAGAAATGCAAGAAAAATCACATTTAAGGCATGTCAATTCGTAGGAACAGGTTGGAAAAAGTACTCCAGGTAATTTGGCTCAATATACGCCTCTTCTGTACTCTCTTTTTATATATTCAAATTATCTTATTAAATAATTAATAAAATTAATAGTTTATTCTTCTTCGAACTTTTTTCTAAATACTCTCATCCTGTCCTCTGACATCACTTTCCGAATATTCCATTTAATGTATTATTATTATTATTATTATTATCCTTTTGCTTTCTTTCTTTCTTTTTCGTTATGTAGCGTATAGTACAACGATGGTAGTAGTAAGCACTTCCGCTTCCGCTTGAGCAGGATTTTCAGCAGATAATATTTGTCCGATAATAACCAAAGAGCAAGAGCGGCGGAGACAGTGAAAAATATCCAATTTATAGATAAGCATAAAAAAATCCATTAATCACAAAAATTGAAGCGCGCACCAAAGGAAGGAGCTACTGCCAAGACGCGGCAAACTGAGTTGCCATGCATGCGCCATTTCGCAATCAAAGTGATCAAGTGGAATTTTCAAAAAAAAATTCTTGCAAATTGATTAATAAATTTATTTAATGTTGATGCTCGTACAAAACTTTGTTTGACAAACTAGAGCGAGGCTCGCCAATTTAAAGGTTTCTTTAACCCTTGAAAAATCTAAAATTTACTAAATTTTATTTCGTTAAACTCAAAAATTTGTTAACTATTAATTCTTTCGAAAAAAGTATTGACTTTAAAATTTTAACTAAATACAAATATTTGAATATATAAAAAAATTCGCTCCACACTATAAAAATGTGACGTCATTTAACTGAACTTCATATCCGAAAGATGATCTTACGATTAGTTTAGTTTTTTTAATAAAACAAAATTTCTTTTTTAATTTAAATTTTAATATCAATGCAAAAATACATTTTAATTTTTTCAAGTTAAATCCTTTTACCTCGTAGAACTTCACATCGTCATATGCAAGTATGTGTGTGTGTATTTTATTTGAAGCAGACGTAGCGCTTTTCGTTCGTATATACCGCTTTTGCCTTTTGAGTATTTGGGAGGATACCATCGTGGTACTTTATTATCCTTTAGTAGTGGAAATCTACTCTGGCCACTGCCGCGCTGCCACGCTGCCACGCTGCATTGATATATGAAGAAGCGTGTGGTGGATTCTTTATGGCGTTTGAATTGAAGTTTTATTATGAAATTTCAAAAAGTCCAAATTTTAATGCATTTGGCATGGCATGGTGGCGCAATGGCAGCATGCGATAAAGTATATTACAACGGTTTTGCACAAATACATTCAGACATGTTGAACATAACGGAACATAAAAAAATGGCGAAAATTGTTTTTCGGGGTGTTTTCACATTTCGCGCAATTATTAATTTTTTGCGTTAGTTATCCGATGTGTTCTGATATGTATGCATGCATACATGAGTGTATTTATGCATGCATACATGAGTGTATGTATGTACAGTGTGCAACGTAATAAAGGATATTTTTTTTAATTACGTATTAAGAAAGTGTATTAAGATGGCAGAAAACAAAAAGAGAATAGAAATAATACTAATTCTCGTTTGGAAATCAATCCAAGTTTTTTTTTAGCTTAGATATTTTTTTAAAACTTTTGAACTTAGATTTTCTGTCGCTTTGAAATCGAAAAAAATTAAACTTTACTTCTTAAGAATCAGAGAATATTTGTTAATTTTTTTTATAGAAGATAATACTTTTGTTCTTTCGATCATAGTAGTAGTAAAAAATCCGATTTTTTTAAGAAATTCGTGATAATTTTAAAATTCTTCAAGAAGTTTTCGTTCGGGTGCCGTTTTTTTTTCCTGGAGAATGTATGTATAATTCCATTTTAACTTTTCTACTTTGCTGTATGAAGCTCCTACGAAATGTTTGATGGCAGGCGAAGGAAGAGAGCGCCAAACATAAATTTAGCTTGTTGAGGTTAGAAGGCATAGCACTTGTCTGAGCTGTTCCTCTCTAGATTGTTTCATTTCTTAATAATATTAAACGAGCCTTCCTTTCATCCCCACCATCTATACTCCACATTCGGAAATCAGATCAACATTATATGTCTGTTATTTATATTTTATGGGTATAGTCCCTGAACTAAATCTTATAAAAAAATTATTTATTGCTGCCATTGCTTGTCAAATCTTGTGAGTTTCAAACACTTTTCCACACTTTTTCAGAAACTCATAAAAATCTTAAAGTTCGTCAAGAAAATTTCGTTTGTCTGCTGTGGAGACTGTATATAAAATTCCATTTTAACTTTTCGACTTTGCTCTATGAAGTATTTAGTTGTTAAAAGTAGAGAGCGATAGAGAAGAAACCGAAAAAGAGTTTGCTGAGGTTAAATGACATAATACTTGTCTCAGCTGCTCTGCTCTAAATTACAACTTTTTTATTAACAAAAAAAATTGCAATGAGTTTAACATTCTGCCTAAAACTTCAATCAAAACCTTTCGATGATAGTTTCCGAACTGATTCTTGAAAATCTATATAAAAAACAATATTTTAGTTTAAAAACTTAGGTTTTCCTTTAAGCCGACGTACTTAAATCCTTCGTAGAAAACCAAAACCGATTTCTTTCACATCACTAAAAAGCATTTATTTCCATCAATCGAAAAAAAAATTGCCGATTCTGATTTGTGCTCGAGCGTCGAAAAATCGCTTTTAAAACAGAAAATGACGTCTCGATAACTCAAATGCGAAAAAGAGTTGATGTCGCTCGAACATGAAACAATTCTTAATCATTTGTTCGGATTTTTTATTCGATTAAAAGTTTGTCATTTTAAGCGGCACAGCTTTGTCGCGCTACCTACCAACCAACCCACCAACCAACCAGTTGAAACAAATAAAACTCTGTTTTTTTTTCAGTCAGCCAGTCAGTCAGTCAGTCTGTTGTTTTTTTTTTGTGTGTGTGCTGATTTAAGTTTTGTCGACATTTTTTAAACTTGCTATCCGTGAAATATTACAGTTAAAACTCTTTCAAAGTTCGATCGATTGACATTTTACGCGCTCCTGCTCCTGCTTCCGCTCCTGCTTCTGCTTCGGCTTCGTCGTCTTCAGCAGCTGCTCTGGCTCGTTTCGGCTTGTTATCAACAAATTCGCGTCATTACCGTGTCATCATTCTTTCGCAGTGTGCAGCTTGCATGTCAATTTCTTCTTTTTTTTTGTTCGTATGTCCCGCTGTTCGGCGTTCATTAAGCGCTCGAATGGGGCAACCAATCGTACTGCGACAATTTGGATAAACATTTTGAGAGAATCAAAAAATTATTGAAAAAATCGTTTTTTTTTTCATAAATCTTAATGTGTGTAATTTTTTAAAACAAACTTTTCCTTTGGCTTTTTTAAAAAACGTTTCATCTTAATAATAAAGCTGGTTACCTTAATGCTTCAACAATGACGTTGAAGAACTCGTTCGGCCGCGCACCGCTTCGACGCTTGCATCGCATAGCGAAAAGTCGCCCATTTGACCTAAATTTAAGCAGTTTGGCAGTGTTTCAGGCCAAAAACAAACAACGAACGAAAAGCGAAAAGCGAAAAGAGTGTTTAAAAGCAGCAAAAGACATTTTGGAGAATGCTTTTTTTTTTTGTTGAGCTTTTTGCATTTTTCCTTAAGAGGAAGTTCGTTAACGAGTATAGAACATGTTCAGAAAAAACGAAAAAGAAAAGAGTGAGAAAAGAAAAGGTGAACAAAATCAGCGCCAGTTTTGACTTTCAAAGTATGCAGCAGCGCATTTTTTTATTTTTTCTCTTTTCAAGTAGACTTTTTAAATTTTTCTCCAAATTTTTTTCGTCTTTTCTCTACTTTTGCTGTTATTAAAATTTGTTCGCTTAAAAAATTCACCTTTAACACATGGCAACGAGCGTTGTGTGAAGAGCGCTTTGTAACGTGAGCCTAGCGTCAAACCAAGTCCCACCCTTCAACTCCCAACGTCCCCGGTAAAAGTTTCAGTTTCGAAAATACTTAATGACGGCGAAATTTTTCATTTTGTCAGATAAGCGCCAAGCCGTGCTCTGCGCCGCACCGCGCCGCGCCGCACGTTTAAACGAAGTGTGGATTCATTCGTTATTTTGTGCCAGGACGACGGACGGCGAAGATAAATGACCAACGCCAAAAAGTATGCAACACAAAAAATGTAAGAACAAAAAAAACAAGCTGCAAAAAAAAAATATACGACATTGGCAGTCTGTATATGTGTATGTGTATGAAAGTTTTTAGCGCAAGTGAACGAACTTTGTAAAAGCAAGTGGCAAGTGGAAACAGGCAGTACCACAGTGGGGGAGGGGGCGGTGGCGTTGAGAAGCGCGATAGAAAGCAGCTAAGACGCTGGTCAAGTCAAAGTTGCCATTTCACTCATTTTAAATTGGCAAAGTCGTATGTTTTCGTGTTGTTGTTATTGTTGTTGTCGTTGTTGTTGTCCTCCTTCGACTTGATTTTGCTATGTTTTTTTTAATGTTTCTTATTTTTTTGACTATTTTGAAAAGTTTTTCATTTCATTTTACTGCTTTTAATTTCTTTACTTATTTGTTGTTTGTTTTTGTTGTTGTTTTCGCTAGTTATAAACTGAACGTAAGCGTGTTTTGTAAAATACTATTTTTTATAGCATACTTTGGTGCGCATTTGCGGCTGTTAGTAATTTTCGACTCAAGGCCACAAAACTTGGCCAATTAATGGCATCGTTAAATATTTTATTCTCGATTTCAAACAGTAAACCAACTGGCGGTTGTTTTTTTTAATGTACACTGAAAACAATAACTTATAAAAAATCAGACAGTGAAAAGAGATTGAACTTGCAAAGGCATAACACTTGTCTCAGCTTCTCTTCTCTATAATGCCTGTACAGTATTATGACATTAGGCTTTTTCTTTCCTATCCTTCTATTCTGATTTTTTCGAGAGTCATCTTAACATTATTTGCTCTTAGCTTGTATTGTCTAAGAACAAGTTCCTAATCTTATTTTAAAAAATGCATAAAGCCAAAAAGTTTTTCTTTCAAAAAAGTATTTTGTAGGGCTTTCAGATCAGATATTCTTGAGCAGAGCAGGTGAAAAATATTTTTTGATTTTCTTTAAAATTGGCGCCTAAGATGTCAAACAAAAATGACACTTAATGAGAAAATTCGTTGCAATACACTTAAAGAACACATACAAATATGGTTCATAATATAAAGCCAATCCAGTAAGGTTCGTTTTTTAAATTTTTACAGACTTTGGTCTAACTTCGAGTGGTCCACTTCTTGAAAATGGAAATATGTCCTGTTTCCAACAACACGAATCCTTTTAATTTATTGCTTGTAGTATTCAGGGCGTTCCACAATACACGGTGTAATTTATTTTACAGCAATGAAAACTATTTAAGTAAATATATTGTGCCATACTTTACATACTTTTGAGATACACTTTTTAGTTATATATATAAATTACATTGTATTTCAATACATGTTCTATTATATAATATGTACCGATTTATGTCTTATTTTTGCGATACATTTTAATTTAAGTAGGAGCACTCCATAATGTGCTGTCGCAAAGAATTGCTCATCTCAGGACTCGGAACCAAAATCCTCCCTATAAATACCTTTTATCCAGAGTAATTTCATAAATGATCCTAGATATAACAGCATAGTTTGAGAAGCTTTTATATTAAAATCAAAATCTAAAAATATAATTTTTTCATATATTACCCATTTAAAAGAGAAAAAGATTTTTAGTTTAAAAGCTTTTGATAAATTTTAGAAATAAACTCGAAACATACCAAGTGTGTATAGCATTTCCTCAAGTTACTTCCTTTGAAGTTAGCTTTGCACTTTATTATAAATTTGGATTTCACTTACCTGAAAAGAAAAGATATAAAAATAATTAATAAATTTAAGTAGAATATACAAATACAAATATTTTTATATAAAAATTTTACTCAATTTGTTAAACAACCGAAGCCACCCATAGACCTATTAGGTCCTTAGCGGTACCAGATTGAGATCCTTTTTGTCTATTATAATAAAATTACTTTTGCGTCGTTGACTTATTCTAAACAGATCGATTTTATTAACTCGAGTTGTGCCAGTTTTGAATCAGTAATGCTAAATGTATGTGTGCTATTGTATAGCACATAAATACGAACACATACGAATAATAACAAGTTTTAAAGAAAACTTTAAGTTTTATTGTTTTTCGACAGCAAAGTTTTCTGCAAGTAATGTGAAGGATAATTCTAATGGTGCTGTGCGTTTGTATGTATGCATCTGTATGTATGTCTGTTAAGGATGTTTGTCGGTATGTTTGTGACTGCATTTTTGCGAAAGTGATAAATGAATGCACACAAAAGTAATTACGACGGAAACGGACGAAAACTGAAATGTGCTGCGCTCGTCTTTCGTATCATTAGCGATGACTTTTACTACTCTAACGATAGCTGGGTAACAGGTTATATCCACCAGGTGAAGGAACTCTGTGAGAGCGACTCTGTCAAAATATTTTTGCCACAAACTATCTTAAATTCAAAACATAAAATTATATAAACAGCAAATAAATAAAAAAAAAATGAATAAATGAATAAATGTATAATTGAATATATGAATAAAAGAATAAATTATTAAATGATTAAATGAATAAATGAATACGTGAATCAATGAATAAATGACTAAATGAATATATGAATGAATGAATAAATAAATAAATAATGAATGAATAAAATAATAAATGAATAACTGAATATTTGAATAAATGATTAAATGAATAATTGAATAAGTGAATTAATGAATAAATGAGTAAATGAATAAATGAATAAATGAATAAGTGAATTAATGAATAAATTAATAATTGAATAACTGAATATATGAATAAAAGAATAAATTATTAAATGATTAAATGAATAAATGAATAAGTGAATTAATGAATAAATGACTAAATGAATATATGAATAAATAAATAAATAATGAATGAATAAAATAATAAATGAATAACTGAATATTTGAATAAAAGAATAAATGATTAAATGAATAATTGAATAAGTGAATTAATGAATAAATGAGTAAATTTATAAATGAATAAATAATTGATACATGAATAAACGAATTTATGAATAAATAAATAATGATAAATAAATATATGATAAAATGAATATAAGAATAAATGAATAACTGAATATATGAATAAAAAAATACATGAAAAAATGAATAAATGATTAAGTGAATTAATGAATTTATGAATAAATGAGTAAATGGATAAATGAATAAATAAAAAAATCGTATTTAACAAATGTTGGCTAAAATGTAAGTTCCTTGATTTTCAATCCAATCAACAAAGTCTGTGAACTAATTTCATCCTCATCCTACCTGTTGAGTATACCCCAAGCAAGTAAGTACGGCAAGTACCGAAACGCCAAAAATTCCGAAATTGGTAATGCTTTTTGCCCAAGAAGTCGCTACTCAAGCATCTATTTGAATTTATAGTTTCGGGCTGGAGGAGGTGCAGCGAGAGCAGCTGCTACTTATTTCTACTGCTACACGGTATTTGACATTTTTATAGCATGCGATAAGCATCCAAGTGCCGCACTCAAACTTGACACAACTGTCATAAATTTTGTGACATTTTCCGTTTCGCGTTCTTATTACAGTTGCTGTTGTTGTTGTTGTCGATCTGATTGCCAGCAAGATGGCAACAATGTCCGTCAAAGTGCGCGTTCGCTTGCTCGTAAATTTGCAACATCAAACAGGACAGTCCGACAGACGAACGAACGAACGAAAGGACGGACTTACGGACAGACAGACGGCGATAGTGTATAGTGGGTGTCACAAAAGTGACTTTGGCACTTGGTGCTATGTATGCATTTCGCTTGTTCTGCTTCTTCTTCGTTTTCTGCTTTGTTACAAAAAGGGTTGCTAATTTCATTTTATTGCATGCAACTTAAGAATGCGCCACCATATAATTTTATGATGCAACATGCCACAGTTGCAACTCTCGCGTCGAGAAAACCACCAATAAAAGCGCAAAACCAATACAAATACAAATTTGCATGTCCGCTTGGTTGGCGCTACACCGCATCACCGCTCCAACGCTCTCCCGCTATTTTGTTTCTAGCTTTTTAGCATTTCACTGCAATTGTTCGCAGTACACTCGAAAAAGGAGTAAACTTTAGGAAAAACAAATTTTTTGTTGTTTTTGTATGGCAAAAAAAAAAATCGTTTGTTATAAAAATTCTATTTAAATTTTATAAAAGAAATGAAATTCAATTTAAAAAAACTGAAACTCAGAAAAGTTATTGTTGGGTAAATTTTCTCAAGCGTAAACTAAATTCAAGGAAATTCCACATCAAATGATACCAACATTTCAAGATGACCATTTTTTGTTTTAAATATTTATTAAACTAAATATGCTTCATCAAATTTTCGATATAACTAAATGAAAAACAATTTTGTTAACTAACACATTCGAATTTCTTTTATTTGTGGTTTTCCAAAAGGAGGCGGATGCATCAAACCAAATTGAATAAAGTTTTACTTGGCCTTTGTTGTAGCCGGAATGAAGCACAAGATATTGAAAAATCTTTGCATCTGGATTTTTTGCCATTCGCCAGCAAATTCCGAGGTTTGATATTGATTTGAGAAATATTTGATATCAAAGAACTTTTACAAATGTCAAACGTTTGAAAATGATTTCTGGATGATAGGCAAATTATGGCTCGTTCAATAAAAACGTAGTTTAATCTCAAGTTAAGAAATGAGTTATTCTCAAATTCAATTCAAACGTTAAATCTCAAATGAGGAGTTTGAGATTTCTGTAGAACGTTGAAAAATTAGTTTATATAAAATTCACGATCGGCGGATTTACTCTCTTTCTACTGCCAGTAAATACAAACGGTGCATTTAATGATATTTTCAATTGAAAAATAAAATAATGTCAGATTACATTTCGTATTGACATCGAGAATGGATATTTTATCAAACGTTTGAACGGTGTTCACTGGGACAAACCAGCGCCGGTCTATGATAGTGTGGGTGTATGCATTTCTCCGAGTGTTCAAAGTATTTCTGTTTTTACAAAAGCAGTTAATAAAAATTGCAAAATTGCAACGTTTCTTTGTGGTGGTCTGTTTGCAATTGCTGTTATACTCGTACTAGTTTTTTTTTTGTTTCCTTACATTTTCATGTACTTTTATGGCCGCAACGCTTTTGTGGTACTCGAGTGCGTTGCCACCATACGAGGTTTCTTTTCTTTGCTTTTTTTCGTGTGTTTTATGAAATATAAAAGTTTGCAATAACATTGCTGCAGAAACAACTGAAAGTCTACAATTACAACAAATAAACAAATAAAGCGTCGGCAAACGTAAGCAATACTCGGTGGCATTAGTTTCAATGTGCGTCTTGCGTCTCGCACGTTGCACACGTGACCTGTTTATGAAGTGTAACTTTTTCTTTTTCTTTTTCTTTAACTTTTACTTTTCTACTTTCTCGCACAATCACACTGCCTCTCCCTCTCTCTCAGTCTTATAAGTTTCTCTCTTGTGCCTACAGTACCCAGTAGACCATAAGAGTGTGTAAAGAACTCTCAAACAAATTCTTATTTTGGAATTTTCAATTTCTTAAATATTTCTTAAAAGTGTTAGAAACGAGAGTTTTTTTTTTGTGAGATATAAATATCAGCCATACAAGGCACTTATGACTTCTATCCAAAAATAAGTCTTTAAAGTCACTTTTATGATTGCTACCCAGCAAGTAATACGAGTCTTAAAATATTCATTTATGTCTCCTAATGTAATGAGTTCTGATACTCTTTTGTGACTAGTATTTTGAAGCTTTCATCTTAATAAAATGCACGGAAAAGATGACTGAAAAGTAATT
>OX421844.1:14897137-15009637 GCA_949127995.1 Suillia variegata
TTTGTTCATTAAATTAATTTTTATTAATATTTTACATTTTTACGTCGATAATTTTACACAAACAAAATAAAATCATAAAATTAACAAATTTTTATGACCCTTTTACGACTCTCAGTTTTGTTCTCACGACACACAATCAGACTTATCTATCCAGTTCTTGAGATAACTACAGCCCTACGCCCTTTATTCTGTGTCTCCCAGCGACTTCGATATTTGAACTGTCAACAAAGTTTTGTAATTTTCTTGCATTATTGAGGGTATTTTGAGTTCCATAGCAAAACACCGAATAAGAGGGTTAAAAAATAAAATTTAAACAAATTGTTGTGGCATTTACATCAATATAGAAAACAATTTATAGCATTCACGCAATGCCACCGCAAAATATCAATGGGCGAAAAGTAATCGTTTTACGATCGATATTTAATGATCGATAGTTTCGGTTGGAAACTTAAACAAACAAAATATAAAAACGCATAAATAAACAAAACAAAAACAAAACAATACGTCAACGTTTCTTCATTTGAATTTTATTTATAAACTTTACGTGGTGTTTGCTGATTTTAATGTGCCATGTGTGAATTTTCTTTGCTGACAGTGTACAATTTTAAAATTAACTGCTACACCAGTGATGCGTATTCGTATTCTGTGTACTCGTATGCTGCATCAAAACATTTTGGTATATGTATTAAGGAAGGAAATCTAATTCTGAGAACCACAATTTGACAACAAAAATTTAAAAAAACAACACTGTACATCAGTGAATTGGAATTTCAAATCATTTTATTATAGATTTTCGATTCAAACCGAAAAAATTTCAACTTTTTTGTGGGTGATCGTTTTTTTGCCAGCCCTTATCGATTGCATCAAACTTCGTTTCACTAGTATACACAGAAAAAAAATATTGTAACATAAATTTAACACTTTTACTTAAGAAAATTCAAAAAATAAGATTTTAAATGTCATTTATTTAGTTGTCAGATATAAATTTTGATATATGTTGGACCAATAGGAACCAATGTTAATTTAACACTTTTGCTGAGTTGATTTGTGCAAAATATTTGTTCGGTTTCATTAAAAAAGTATTATTATGTCATTATATCATGTCAATTTATCACTTTTTAATGGTAATATAATATTCTCTTTATGTGTCACTTTTTAGTAAGAAATAGCAAACACCTCAAAATCTCTCTGCGTCTAATATTCTAGAGTATTTTACAATGTTTCGAACTTTTACGCAAACAAAATTAGGGATGTAATAAAATATACCGTTAAATCGATACATCGATATCTGTGACATTATCGATGTTTTAAAATATTTCGTTTTGTTTTTTATTTCAAAACTTTTACCCAAACACAACGAGGGATGCAATAAAATATATCGTTATATCGATACTTTGATATCTTAGCGACATTATCGATTATTATAATATATGCATTTAAAATTTTTTTATTGATTTTAAAACTTTATTGATACCCAAACACATTTCAGAATGCCAAAAATATATCGTTATAGCGATACATCGATATCTTTGCGACATTACCGATGTTTCAAAATACATTATTTTGTTATATATTTCTAAACTTTTACCCAAACACAATAAGGGATGAAATAAAATATATCGTTATATCGATATATTTGCGACAATATCGATATTATATTGTAATATCGACAATTTAAATCAAATTAGTATATTGGAATAAAAATGTTAAACATCTCGAATGCTTAATTATCTCGAAGATTTTCACTAAGCAACATATCACAAAAGTTTTTTTTGTCGATATACCTAACGACCGATATTTCTTTTCAGACAATATCGATATTAACTCTGTAATTTATCGATATTTGCATCCCTAAATACAATACGCCCGCTAATTGGTCCAAAAAAAATCAGTAAAAAAGTTATCAATGAAGAAATTGAATTGGTAAAATTTTAATTGCCAAAATTTCAAACACAAATGTGCGCTGTATAGTCAAAATATGTTTATTTAAAATATATTTAAAAAACAACAAATAAATAATTGAGAGGCTTTTTATAATTAGAAAAGACAAGCAAAAACAAAATGTTAAACGTTTCCTTTTGTTTGTTTTAACAATTAATATTTAATTTATTTCTAAACAAACAAACAAACACATAATAAATGTTTATTTGTTCACTCGATACTGCGACTTACAGCCAAGAGAGCGCCATTTGTGTGCTCTCTTCGCTGCTTTCATTTCTCTCTCTCGCATATTACAATGTAAAGCTTTGCTGCTCTTAGCGAAAGAACGAGAGTGCGTCTATTGATAAGGAGATATGTAAACAGCTGTTTGATGATGTCACGGTTGAACGCACACACATTTATCATTTTGTATTGTACCTATACACATAAATTTAATATCGAAGTTAGTCGAAGCTGGAGCAACAATAAAAACAATAAAAACAACAACACGACCAACAACAAAATATCAACAGGCAAACGTCGTCGCCGACACAGTTTAATGACATTCTTCACTTTCAGTTTTGTCGTGGTTGTGCTCCAAAGCGGCACGGGCACGCATCGCCGGTCTAACCGTAAAAAATCAAAAGTATTCGATTTAATCAAACAATATTAAACAATACCAACAACAATAAATCAAGAAAAATATTCTTCCATAAATACGCGCGCGCGATTAAGTGTGTGTGTGAGTGTGTGTGAGAGGTGCCAAATACATGCCAAGTAGGTGTAAAGTGAAAAATCACAAAAAGTGGAATTATTCAAAAATAGAAACAAAACGTAACCAATAAAAGATGAAAAAAAAAAACAACAACAACAAGAAAAAAAGAAACGTTCACTTAACGCGACTCTAATAAATTAAATATTGCGTATACGCAGCGGCGTGCGGTTTTATTAAATTCGAATTATCGCAATCGTTGCAAGAAAGAAATTTTCTTAAAAATCTCGTCTCTGCCGAAACAAAATAAATTATTGAAAATCTTAAAGTGCGGCAATTCGTCTCCTCAATTTAGCCAAACCAGGTGAATTAAAGTTACTCATACGCCGCGAATAAAATTCATTTTAAATTGTTCAAAAAAGCGATGCCCTACAATTCAGTGTACAGTGAAAGAAGTTCTTAAAAGCATCAAAAAAGTTAACAAATTGACAATTTCAAAGTGATACCTTCAATTTAATATTATCGAAGTGGCATCAGAAAATCCACTTGTGCTGGTATTGTCTCTCCAGCTTCCACTAATTCTACAATTAAATATAAAGAAATCAAAAGTAAAATATCTTAAATTGTTAATTTTGAAAATGTGAGCGGATATTCCTATTTTTGAAATTTTGATCACTTTGTTCTTTCAATAAAAAAATCATTCAAAGAATTTTTCGAAATTTGTGTTTTCGACTTAAAATACTTTTTAAAAATTATATTAACCGTTGTGTGCATATCTTTGCATAAAATTATCGTGTGTTGAAAAGTTTAGACAAACATTGTATATAGATTTGCAAAGGTTAGACCGACCAAATGGTCGAAACAGTGCTGAAAAAATAACAACAACTAATGGCAAAATTGTGCAAACTTTTATTTTCCTTTGTGCTTTTGAATTTTCTTTCCTGTCTTATGGAGTTCTCAGCTGGCTTGAAATGGAAATGCGCATAGTGAGCGTTAAAGGACTTTCAAAATTTGCCAAAAATTACTGATGAGGATGGTATGGGCAACCTCCGAAATGCTTATAGTTTGCCTTGGCATTAATTGTTGTTGCAATTAAAATGTACTGATAAAATTAGTTTTTGCAGTAAAAATGATGATGAAATAATATTAATTAAAATGTTTCAATTAAAGAAATGATTAAATAGTTTCGTGCGAAGGTATTAGAGATAAAAATTAGAGTTAAGTGTGGGCTGGTATGGGAACTCAGCATTCAGTTCCCATGGACCATTGTAGTAGCCAGAAGAGTTTCAGAATCAGAAAGTAGAGATGTAGGAATGAAGTATTTAGATAGGAAAATTATAAAATAGATTCATACGTTCACATTTGAGATATTTCAGTAAATAATCTGTCAGATTGATTTTTTAAGAAAATTGTAGAAAATTTAAAAAATAATGGTAATAAAAATTTTATCTTAACGAATTTTGTTAAGAAATGTTGCCTATCAATGTTCGAAACATAAACTATAATATTTTGAGCGATTAAATGATTTTTTTTTAGAAATAATGAGTGAGATTTTTAAAATATTTTAACGCCCTTCTTCAAAAACTAATTTTTGTTATATATCTTTTTAAAAGTGAAAATATCTTCCAAAGTAAAGAGACACGACAAATTCTTTAAATGAGAGAAGTAATGTGTTCTCTTTCTTCTCTTTTCACAAATTACAAACCATTTCTAAGTCGCTTTACTTTGGAAGATATTTTGAGTAGCAAATCAATACTTTAACTAAGATTCGTTTATGAAGAAGGAGCATCCCTTTTTTTTGGTACAAAATTTCAAATTCAACGGATTTAGAATCTAAACTTAAATTTACCATAATTTCATATCTTGATAACTTTGTTAAATGTAGTAATAAAGTTTCGAATAAATTATCTACTTCGAAATTGATATTTTTCAAATGTTCATAATCAAGGTCAACAGTTAAAATAATTAAACATTTCTTAATGAATTTTTCTTTGAGAGAACAAATTGCCAAAATTTAATATGAAATCAAAAAGGTCAATTTGACGTGTAATACCCCAAATAAAAACTCTCAAGTCACACATACATACATATCCGTATATACATACATATGTGTTGAATCAAGAAAAAAAACATATCATCAAGAGTGAAAAAATTTAGATTATGTAAATAAATGTTGTGGAAAATAAACAATAAATTAAATGCGAAATTTCAAATGGATAACTGCCTCGAGAATTCAGCTCAAATGGTGAGTAAACATTATTAAAAAAAAAAATTGTGTTTGTTTTTGTACTGTTTTATTTTATTTAAGCACAGTTTGTTTTTTGCTTTGGGCCTAATTTGGCACATATGTATGTAGTCATATAAACCGAAAAAAATTTTTATGTTAAACTGATTAATTTCATTTGAGGCTAGAATAAATCAATTAAAAAATGTCATGCCTCGTCGATTTGGGCCACGATTAAAGCCATTCGGCGTTAATGACGATTCATATTACCAATATTAATTTTTAGTAATATTTTGCAATAGCGAGTAACCAAAATGCATTTGATTTGTGTATATGTAAATATAAATACAGTCGTGTCTGGATACAGGGAACCAATTATTGCTAGTACTGTTCACTATATCCGGGTTGTATAATCTTTCAAGTTTGACATTTGTTGTTCTTGCGTTCAGAAATTGACTTTTGGACCGCTTGTTCAGGTAGACTTCGCTATGAAAGTATACCAGTATCATCAGTAGAGTTTTTTTGTTGCTTTTTGCTTGAAGTTGCTTTCCAAATTTTATTCACTAACCTCCAAATATTGAAACAAATCTTGAAAAGCATTTCGATTGTTCGCTATTTAGAGTACACCATGTAAAAATTTGAGTGTTCACTATATCGCGGTGTTCACTATACCCAGACAAGTCCGTAAAAAGTAAATAAATATTTGGCTTAACCCATCTAGCCGATATTTTGCGAGCTATTACGAAGCTATTTGATGGCTATTACATGCTCTCAGTAGATTTGGCAAATGCTTACTGAGAGCGAGGAGTTCGCATAGAAATTTGTTCTTTTTTTTTTTTAAATATAAGTTCATGTGTTTTTTTTTTAAATTCCTAAGAATCGAACCTCGGACGTTCCGCATGGAAGGCCAATGCACTTATCATCGCGTCACGCCGCAGTGAAAATTTATATTTTTATTTTTGTTTAAATAGGTCGAAAAGAGAACCTATAAAACCTTCAATATTATCTAAAATCAGAGACTATTACAAGATGTTTCTACTAGTGATAATTGATGTCACACTTTACCAATTGACAGTGGGTATAATCTAACATAGTATGCCGCATTTTGGCAATATTTCTTAATGTGTGCTGTCAAATATTAAGTCGGTAATAATTTAAAAATATTTATTTAGAAAACTAAAATTTCATTTAAGCCATTTTAAATTAAGGAAAAGTTTAATTCTGGATTATGTTCAAATAAAAAATCGAATTTTACTGCAATTCGATCAATTTCGCACAACTTAGTAGTAGAAATAGTATTTTTATCATTTTTCTTTTGTTTTCTTATCGCTTGGCATATTTAAGTTTTCGCCTGAGCGTCTCCGATAAAGCAGAGCACCTACGTTGGTAACGCTTCACAACTGCCAATGTCTGATTCAGCTCCCCTCCCCCCATCGCACTCAGTGCACCACTTGGTCGTAGTAGGTTTGGTGACGGGGAAGCACCCGTTAATTTTGAAATAGTCTAAACACTTTTTGCTATATTAACACCGGTTGTCGTAAATTTCTGTTCGAACTTTTAATCAAGAGATAAATGCGCCGTCTAACCTTCTTTTCCATCGTCGTCGTCGTCGTCGTCGTAGTAACTTTTTGGATTTTTGCCGTCTTATCGTTCACTCAATGTCGCCGATTTTTTTTTGTTTTTTTTTTGTTTTTCTTTTAAGCTTTTGCATTGCGGTTGCTTGGTGCGACGCGACACGGCACGGCGCGATTCCCCGCTTATCGTTATCAGCGGCATTCGTTCGATTCCTGATAACTCTTTTGTTCTTTAATTTTGTTCTGTGTTTTCAGGGCGAAAAAAAAATCGCAATTTTAATTCGTCGCATTTTGAAAGTTGTACAATAACAAAAAAATGACTACCATCACTTCTTGGCTATAATTAATTACATACACACACATATAAGAAAGATGACAGAGCAATCAATTATCAAAAGGTTTTAAGAACGTTAAAATAACATGAGTCAGATTGATGTTGTATGGTATTTAATGTTCGTTTGATATTAACTATGTTAAAATTGTTGATATTTATGTAACAATTGAACATTATTAACCAAATTTAGTTTATATATTCAAGTAAGAAATGTTCTTCATTATGATAATATTCAAAATATGTTAAGCTTAATAAAATGTTTTGATATCCTTTGGATGTAATTTGGTATCTTATACACTCAAGATACATTTAAATGGGCTCCTTTTATAAGTATATACTATTTCGATGTAAATATGTAAGTATCAATATGTTGCATATAGAGCTTGAAGAAGTTTAACGTTAAGGTTAATATGCAATATTTGCATATCATTTATAACAATTAAAATAATTTAAAATATTCCGATATGTAAAATTTTACACAAATACAAACTGAACATTCGTATAAAGTTTTGCAATCATGCGAAATTTCGCGAGGCTTGTAAACTTGCCATAATTTTTGAAAATCTAAAACTGTTTATTTAATGTACAATGATTATTGTTGTTGTTGTTGTTTTTTTTAACTACACAATTTACTTTTACGAAATGTGTTCCTCGTTAAAAACATTACAGATATTAATTCTCTCGTTGAAAATCCAAGTGGAAATCCATTTTGTTTATTGTATTTCACACATTTGCGAAGCACTTCAATAAGTATGCACAATCGATTATCGATCTTAGGAAGCGCTTACTTTCACAATATTGCACTAAATCAACATTCAAAGTTTTGCTAGTGAGATACGACTACAAGCAGATGGCACAATTTCGAGATAGATCTCTTGGATATCCAATATTAAATATGTTATAGAAACAAAGAAGAAGCTGAAGAATAAGCTGCACAATTGAACGATTTCTTCTTTTAGCTAGATGTGAAAAATAAAAATTTTCTTTTTCAGGTGATGTAACTAAAGAAAGTATCATTGAAATCCAAGGAGTTGAACTTTTGTTATAATATTTTTCTTGAAGTCTTCATTAGTTGAGTAAAACTAAAAGCATTACAGACACTATCTACCAAATTTTTTATTTTTTAATATTAAAAATTCCACTTTCACCTCGTCTTCCATAAACCTTTCGAGATGGCAAGGTTTAATATGACCCGGTGCTTTCGCCACTATAATGATACATACATACGTCTTGGAAATGAACAAACTTAAAAAAATTTCGATAAGTTCGAACTGCTTAAAATATCTGCACTTTGCTGTCCGAAGTAGCTGCCGCATCTTCAATATAAAAAAAAGAAAAAAGAAAAAGATAATCAAAACTATTTCCTTATCAGACGAACTGATATTTGCTCTGAATGTTTCAATTACTACATAGTTCCATCAACTGGTTAAAGTGGGCAAGTGGGCACTCTTTGCGAAACACCATTGGTTAGTATTATTATGGAATTCCCTTATCAGGGGAAACACTTTTTGAGTCATTTTCCCAGTTACGAAATGCTTGCATTCAAGAACATGAACAACAACAACAAAGTACTGAGTGGACACATAAACGTTTTTTATTACCCATCTTCACAGTTTTTTGTGTGTGAGTCTTACACTGATGCCCACCACTTTTCATTAATCAAACCTGATTAGCCGACCGCTTGACAGAGTCCCTCAAATGTATATCAATGAAACATTTGATAAGGCGCCATAGTAAAGAGTTTTTCTTTTTCATTGACTTAAAGTTTAAAATGTCTTCTTATAGTCACTGCAAAGCCCTGTAATGGCTGCAGAGCATTAAGCTATAGCTAATACAGTTGAGGACATGAAAGAAGAGGGCACTTGCCCACTCTCTCCAGTTCAATTGTTATGGTGCAATACTTATTCCGTTTGTCTGAATACGTCTCGCTTAGATTGGAGTAGTTTTCATCATGGTAACATGCGCGGTTGAGGAGCTTTAATTCAAAAAATGATAAATTAATTTTCGGAAAAAAATATAAATCTTTGATTTAGTAATCCGAAAATGACTCAACAGTCAGAAACAAACAGCCATTAAATTTTCAAAACGGAAACTTAAAAAAATAACAAAGTAAATACTTTAATTAGTCACTTTCGATAAGAAGGTCACATATCAAAATTTCTTATTTTTGAGTTTAAATTCAAACAGTTGAGAGAGAGTTGCTCTCACTCTAACCTTTCGTGACAATAAAATTAACATTGCACCTTGTTAGGCACTATCTGCAGTGTCAAAGACATTGGCAAACAACTGAAGGTACCTGCAGTAATTGACAGTTTAGTTTAATTGTCCAAAAGGGTAAAAGTGACAGCAACTCTCTCTCAACTATTCAAACGCATCAAAATAAAAAACTTAAAAATTATATTTTTCATTTGCTTTTATGCTAGTGTTTCCTTGTTGTTTTTATTGCTTTTGTTATTTTGGATTTTCTTCTCAACAATGAATTTTGATAAGCGTTTGCTAGCTGTCATTGCGACAGGTACCTGATATAGTTGTGTCATGGTTCAAACTCTTTATCTGAGTAATCCAAAATTTTAAGATATGACGTTTCTGTTGCAAACGAGCGATATAATTCATAAAGCTGTAGAGGCCTGAAATATGAATCTCAATTAAACTTTTTAATTTTGAAATAGTTGTCTAAATTTGACTTCTAATATATCGGATTTATCGGTTTTCGATTAAACGTTTTTCAGTTGTAATTTTTTTATAGTTTTAGTAGTTGCGATCGTATGCAACAACAGCTAACACTATTTCATACATACACATACATACATACATACATACATACATACATACATACATGCATGCATACAGACAGACATACTCGTACATAAATATTATTATTTATTATTATTTATTTCCAGCGCCTTTGTTTGCCAACAATAAATACGAGCTAAAGAGTTAAAAAGTCTGAACTCAAGCGACCGATATAAACTTAAAAAAAACAACAACAACAAAAAGAAAATAAATATCAACAACAACAAAAACAAAAACAACTTTTAAAGTACTAAATTCGCTGGTATTTAGACCATATAAATGGAGTGTTATCTGCACTTGCGACGAGCTCGTGTTGGTTTTGCTAATGCGGCTTAATTGTCAACTCATAAATCAAATTGGCAAAAAACTTAAACAAACGCAAAAAATATGTTCAGGTTCTTTGAATTCTAATCGTCATGCTACCTACCAATACAAGAAACTAACCCAAACACATGACTAAAAAGTATAGAAGAACCAAATACTGCGTTTTTGTGAGGAAACTCATTTTGAATGATATTCCTACGATGAAAGTTCACTTTCGGTAGATATTAGAAATTATTTTTTCCTCTTTCCTTGTGATTTTTTCAAATTGAAAAATATGATTTTCCTCGGAAAAACTTTACAATTGTGAACACAAAGAAAATCGTCTTTGAATGGAGGATAAAAAATAAAGTAAGTCAGTTTCCCTACTACGGTCTACTGTGTACTATGTAAATATTTTTGTTTAGAAAAGGTTTCTATGAATGTTCATCTTGACGTTTCTTTATAATTGCAACAGGAATTTCGTATTATTTTACTAGTATTTTAAAAATTTTGAATGCATAAATTATTATATAAAAATATAACTACTTCGACTATGCCGAGGCTCATATACCCCACATTAGTTTGGAGACACATGTGTGTCACGCACATATCTCTATTGAAGGAGGGCGTCCAATTTTTGTCAATAGATTCGTATTACGACTTAAATGTTGAAAACTGAATGTGAACTCCGGTACCTCCGTTTAATCAACCTTAATCTACGGATGTAATCGCTGGGACAGATAGACATCATTAAATCGACTCGGAATTCGACGCTTGACTTTTATATACGAGAATGGTTCGATAAGTTTTTAGCCTACAAAAGAAAAACGACAAATTCTGGAAAAGTGTTTATTTATTACTCAATATAGTATCCTTTTAGCTCGATACACTTGACCCAGTGGTGTTCTAACTTCTTCAATCCGTCTGAAAAATAAATTTTCACGAGGTATGCAAAGTAAGCTTCTATCGGGCGGTAATGCTAAGTATTTATCGGATCACCCTCGTATATTGTCATACCATAGAGTCGCTACAAATATATGAATACACTTAATAAAACCGACGACCCGTGCTTGTGCATGGTGTAGGGTGTAAAAATAATATAAAGAATGTCGCGAAGTTACGTGTCTCTGAGTTCCTTGAGGTTTTCTTATTGCAATTTTATATAGAATTGAGTTAGTTATATTCTAAAACTTTGAATATTTATTTGAATAATATGTGTTAAAAAACGGCACCGTTTCATAGTTTTGGTCAAAAAAACGGCACCGTTTCATATTTTTACGTGTCCTCTTTTTGACCGTTTTTGCTGATTTTTTGGCACTTCTATGTTGTTTACAAAATAACTGACCTCACACAATTTTGTATGACCATTTTTAAAGTGTTCCTCTTTTCGTTTGCCTAAACAAATCCACGAATTTTATTATGACTTGTTTATTTAAACAAGTATTATAGAATTACATAGATAAGTTGATGTATGCCGCATTAAGATAAAAGTAAGTTAAAGATAAATTCTATAAACCACAATTTCACATTTCACAATAGAAGTGAACTTAAAAGTCACGAATTGTGCTACCATCTGTTCTTTGTTATTGCGTGGGATGAGCTTGCAAGAATCTCTCGATACAATTTGGAAGTTATTTTTATCAATTCGAATGTTGAATTTTCAGTTAAATACGCTGAGTAAAAATTGTACTATCTATATATATATAAACATGAATGTATGTTTCTTTCTATCTTTTTTTGTACTATATGTGCGTCTAAACCATTCATCCGATTCCGATAAAATTTTGGAGAGTTGCTGTGTTCACGCCAATAATGGTTTTGGGCTAACAAATGTTCCACGCCCACCTATAACGCCCACAATTTGTAAAACTAAGTAAAAATATTCGGTTATTTCGCTTAAAATCTGATATTCGGTATCTGAGTTTGTATAGGCACTGTCGACAACTTGTCGATGTGGCGTGGTTAAATCAATTTCACGCCCTCTTAAAAAAAAAAAATAAAATAAACTTTTTGTTCCTAAAAATTTTAAATTTTGTTTCTAAGTTTGTCTGGTTTTTGTCGATAATTTCCTCAAAAGTGGGAGTAGTTGAAACAATTTAACGCTTACCGCCGTAACTTAGAATAACTACAACTTGGAGTACCGGGAAGTTCTGCTAACTAACGGGGAGTGCCGAGAATTATCTATATATATAAAATTGATTGTAATTGAATAAATAAATTTGGCATTGCAACGTATGCCGGGCATTCGTAAAAAGTCAGTATAAACTTACTCAAAGGCTCACAACTATCTTAATATAAAACTAATTGTTTTAGTACCAATGAAGGACTTTAACCCTATAAAAGTTTAGTTTTCTAAACTTGGTTTTGGTCAAACTTTAACTTAACATTTTAAATGACATTTTGTCAAATGTTATTTTTTTTCTCGGGTGTACATCAATATTATTTTGTCCACTTACTTAATATAATCCAATAAACAAAACAAAATTGAAACTATAGCATTATGTGCTATAAAAAGCACATTCTCACTATCCATGAAACACAATAAGAAATTCTCTTTTGTTTTGCCATGGAATAGCATGTGAAACTCCAGTCAGTCAGTCAGTCGAAAATGTTATATTACTTTACCCATTTCGTACTTAATCGACTCTACCTGAAGACGACACAGAATTCGTTACGTCATGGACATGACTAAAAATTCTGCGTATTTAAATGAGTGCCGAAAGTATTCTTATGTCATTTCTATGTAATATCCTGCAGAATTATATTCTTATATTCAGAGTTCTTTCTAAGAATTTAATTCCCTACATAGCTTGAGAACAACACAGAAGCAGCCAAACAATAATGACTTTGTTGAGGATGTCTCCAAATCTATCTACATATGTAAAATGTACATAATAAAGGACATGTATCTCACTTTAATTGCCGCATCATATTTATTGTTTATATGTTTGGTTATTTGGAGTTTGTTTTCTATGGTGGTGCAAAACATACGAGGATGGTCCAATAATTACTTAGCCTCACCGCCCGATGGAAGCACACTTTGTAGACCTCGAGATAATGCACTCGTATTTTTTTGAGACTGGTTAAAGAAGTTGTAGCAGCGTTGGGTCAAGTGTATCGATTAGAGTTTTTTGAGAAATTAATAGCCACTTTTCCATTTTTTTCTTTTGTAGGCTTAGTGCTTATCGGACCACCCTCGTACATATATAACATTAGATATTATTATTGAATATTTCTTTTTTTCTTTGTACTTCTTCTGTCAATTACTGTTAATAACCATGGAAGCAATGTTGAAGGAGGTTTCCTAAAATGATAAACAAACCTTGAGATTGTATTTCAAGGATCAACAATTAAATCAACTAAATAGAATTAACTTAATTAAATGGATTCTGACTTTGTGTTGTCGAAAAAAAACAACAAAAACAACAAATCATGAATAAATATATATACATACATATATACGAGTATTCTAGGTAAATGAACGAAAATTGCGTTGACGCAGAAGATATTAATTTCGTGTTAATATGTACCAGTAGAAAATATGAATTTATAAAGGTAACATGCTTATAGTGCCCGCCATTGCCCGGGTTTTGTGGCGTTTCTGAGTTATGGCGGTGGGCGTTAAATTTATCCAACCACGCCTATTTTTAGTGAAATTATTTACAGTGGCAATACAAACTAAGATATCAATTTTACAATCTTTAGGAGCAATATGAGGAAGTTCTTTTTTTAATCCATTAGTTCATAACCGATTTGATATATTTATAAAACATTTTTAAGTGACATATACTAACAATTTTCGCCAAGTTTATGGCACGTTTTGATTGTTTAAATATTTGCCAAAACAGAAATAACTGACCTCACACAATTCTCTTTACAACCACTTTAAAAATGCTAAACGATGTTATTTCAATTTTGCTGGTAACTACGCAAGATGTTATCTCGGTTTTTAAATAGAAATCGGTACCGACGCATGTGTGGACTCATGTCAAAACAAATGCATATATATTTTTTTTTTGCTTCCACAATTTGCGACACTTTTATTACAAGGAGTGTCATATAGTCAAAAGCTGACGCGCCGCGTCGTCTTTGTTTTAATTGAGTATTTAACTTAAGCTACTTATCCAGATAAAAGTGCGAGATAACTTCTTAAAGCGATTTCGAATTTCACAAGAGGTTCCTTTTGCCAGAGCAAAATCAAAAGCGGTATAAAATCGTCGTTCTAACGATTTGTGCCAGCATCCGTTTGTAGTCGTCGCGTGTGATGGGGTCGCAAAAGTCTCTCGACAAAATTCGCCAATCTTTCGTTTCGATATCGAATTGTCATTTATGTACTTAGTGCTACATTTAACGATAGTTTCTAATATTTAATTTAAAAAATAAATTAACTTTTCTGTGATATTTTGTCGTTTCTATTGTGTAAAAATATTTGAAAATGTTTTTAAAATTGTTTCAAACTTCGGAAGGAGTTCTCAAGCGAGAGTTTCGAAAGCAATTTTCGACAACGTTGAGCGGTAAACAAAAGTTGTGCGTTGGCAGCGGCGTGTGTCAGGTTTTGAATGTGGCTTGAAAAATACAATTCGCTGACATTTGGAAATTTGGAAGCATGTTAAAGCTAGCTTTGATTTCCACACGCTAAACTAACAACAAACAATTGGAAAAAGTATATGACCACCACTCGTCAACCTTCAATTACAAACTTCTCTCGTTAATCTATTTCTGCAGTTGTTATTATCACACTTTGCCATGGCATCGGTCTGGGTTGGCTATCGCCGATGCTTACCAAACTCCAGTCACCGGACAACAGTCCCCTCGACTTTTCCATCAGCGTGGAGCAGGCCTCCTGGGTGGGCGCACTTATTAGCATTGGCGGCTTGACGGGCAACCTAATTTTTGGCATTTTGTTAAATCGCGTCGGACGCAAAACTTCGATTTTTTTGCTGGCAATTCCGCACTCGGTAAGGCTTATAGAAAGCACTTAACATGTAGTAACGGCGTCACCATGTCATAATCCTCTTTGATTGTTGTGTTTACAGTGCCTCTGGATACTGTTGTACTTTGCCAATTCGGTTGAATTCCTCTACGCAGCACGAATTTGTGCTGGGATCACAGGCGGCGGTGTTTTTGTTGTTACGCCGATTTTTATCGCTGAAATTGCCGATCCAACGTCAGTATGAGACAACCAGAGAGACAACTGCTCCATTTGGTATATGGTATCTGTAATATTCTTTGCTTTGTTCTTTGCTTTGTTTGTACAGTATACGGGGACGTTTGACATCGCTATTCCTACTGGCGTATAATATTGGCATTACTGTTGGTTTCATACTCTCAACCCATTTGCCCTACCATCTCATACCGTGCCTGGCCATTACTTTGCCCATGTTGTACTTGGTGCTATCGACTCTGTATCCGGAGACGCCACAGCATTTGTTGCGTCATGGACGTGATGCGGAAGCCGAACAGTCGCTTAAATACTATCGGAATTACAGAAATACTTCGAAGCAGGAGGTTCAACAGTTCGATGCGTATTTCTCGGAGCTCAAGGATGCAATCAAACTGCAACAGAAACAAAACGACGATGTCGGCATAAAGGATTTTTGTAAGTTTCATTGGTTGTAAAGCATGGGAGTACTCCTATGTATCACGTGTATTGTTTTGGAACACGAAGTTCTACAATAAGAATAATTATATTATTCTCTAATCCTGCAGTTACAAAGAAATCGTTAAAGGCTCTCTGCATGGGTATTCTCCTGATGATGTTGAATATCTTTTCCGGCTCGTTTGCACTCATCAACTATATGTCCATCATATTTACAATTGCCAAGACGAAAATGGATCCAGACACCAATACGATAATCATTGGTGTAGTCCAGATTGTGGGCAGCTATGTGGCGACCATAACGGTTGATCGCTATGGACGAAAAGTTCTCATGATCGTTTCGACTGCGGGCATGGGCATAGGTTTAGCACTCTTCGGCATGTACGCCTACTTCGCCGAGGAGACAACGGTGGACTTGTCATTCTATAGCGGTTGGTTGCCGCTCCTACTGATGTCGTTCATCATTTTCATCGCTAATGTGGGCGTTATAGCGGTGACTTTTGTGCTGTTGGTGGAGATTATGCCGGCACGGGTAAACATTTCCAGATCTCTCTTAATCTGATACGATTTTCAGGATGTCTCATTTTTATCTGCAGATCCGTTCGCAAGCCGCTTCGATGTGTTTGTTTCTATTGAGCTTATTTGCTTTTATGCTGCTGAAGGTGTTTCCAATCTTTATGCATGTCTTTGGTTTATCGGCGACGATGTGGTTCTGTGCCAGTGTCTGCGCCTTGGGTTTGTTTTATCTGACGCTTTGCTTGAAGGAAACTAAAGGAAAGTCAATGGACAAGGACGATGCTGATAACTAGATTTATCTCATATTGACTCTATATATTTAAAGATTGAATATTTATTTTTTAATAAATAGAATTTTAAAAACCTTTTTACTATTCCGTAGTTTGTTGTTATAATATGCGATGTTAATTGATATTTTAACTTCATGGAAAGAACTTTAAATGAAAAATTTTGGAGTCTCAATATTTGTTTATTATTGTGATAAAACTAACCTTGACAACATTTCAAAGTAATGAACAAATATTTGTGAAGTTTTTTTTTCATGCGAAAATCGAATTATAAAATAATTTATTTAATAAGTTCAATTTTGAAATGTTTTTGTGACATGTTCTATTTAATGCTCAGTAAAAGCGTTTGTCACCGTTTGCCAGTGTCAGCCGAAACTCATACTCATGCCATCAAATTCTGTGAATGTGTAAAGCGATGAGAGAGAGCAAGTTGCTCTTTCCGTATATCGGACACTGATAAAATTATGATGTAAAGAAATCAAATGTTTCCATTAAAAAAAAAATAAAAATAAATTATGATTAGAAAAGAAAACTATTGAAATTATTTCCAGGAATGCCACTTACAAAAAAAGTGCTTATTGTTGAAATTATTGTTTTTTTTTCTATAAGAAGTTGATTTTGACGACCGCGCCCATTTTTTACACTAGTCCTAAATTTCTTTTATTTTTGAACATATACTTAACTGGATAATTCTGGAAATATCCATTAAGTCTGAAATTTAGTAAATGAGTCAGCATGTCGAATACAGTCGAATACTTCACCAAAAGTTGGCAACTTCCAACGCCGTAACTAAGGAACGTTGTAAAATTTGATAAGAAGACGTAAGGCGAATATATTTACGAGTGGCATCTGACAAAGGGACGTCATCTGTTGCCTTAATTAAATTTTATGTGATGATGTATGACGAATAAATTTAACACCCCACAACAAATTTAAAACTAGAGTACTGGGATCGCTTTATTTCAGGAACGTACAATAAATCGCCACGACATTAAGATCTAGTGTGAAGATTCATAGCAACTTCAAGGACAATTTTAATTGTGGTATGCAATAGCTCAGTAACTAGGTTAGTGTGTTTAGTTGACTGAGCACGGTCAATGCACTGGGAATCAGAGTTTCTCGGAAAGATTCACATTTAAATTTAGAACTTGTAAGAGAATTATCTTTGGCCTAGTCGAAGCTCGTATATCCTCCAAAATTTCAGTGACACCAAAAAAAATGCTTTTTTATCACATATGTAAGTGCTACATGTCTCTATTATAAGCGGGCGTTGTTCTTATCAGGACACGCCCCTTTTTGGTTAGTAATTTTATGTTACTACCAAAGTGTCAAATATTTAATTTGAATTGATCAACTGCATTAGAACTAATTTAAAAGATTTTTTTCACATGAAAGAGTTGGTTTGTATGGGAGGTGGGCGTGTTTCTTAAACGATCATGGCCATTTTTTGCTAGCAGTTTTGTGTTACTACCAAAGTGCAAAAGTTTTACTGGATATCTGCACTGGAAATTTTTTAATTAATTTTTTTCGCATGGAAAGCCGTGGTTGTAATGGTGGGGAAGTAGTTTTAGTCGGAACTTGCTCAATTTAGAACTTAGCCTCCTGAATTGGAGCTCACACACCAAATTTCAGCTTTATAGCTCTTAAACTACTGCCGTAATAGCTAAGACAGACATACAAACAAACATCGTTAAATCGACTCAGAATTCGACGCTGATCATTTATATATATATACTTTGTCATACCTACTACGCCTCATTCTGGGCGGTACAAATGGAAGAACAAACTTAATATACCCTTCAATTTGTATACCCTTCGTCAAAGTGCACTGACGAAGGGTATACAAATTGATTTCGAAGGATTCAGCTTTAAAGTGTTTATACCGCTGCATTTATGTACGCCCGGCGCTTTAGTCTAATTAAGGAAATGAGGAAAAGCTAATGTCTCCTAGCTTTTACCTTTAGTATAAAATTATCTCATCATCTCAACTCAGAGTAAGTATATCAAAGTTACTTAAACTGTTCTTCTAATCTCTATGTAGAACTATAAATCAGATAAATTTGTTTTGATCGCTGCCGTATACGAAATTCAAACAAACTCGCAGATATTCTGCTCATTTTTGCGAAATTTTTATTATAAATGTCTTCAGTCATCGCGTTGATGTCTCATTCAAGATTTTAAGTCAGTTAGGCAGTCGCACTTTTGGGTAGCACCGGATCGTGCTAATTAAATAATTTGTCTTCTTCCGAAATGTTGTTCAATTTGTGTAATAATTCTGAAGGTGTCTTCAAAGCAGAATATCGCCGGCAATTGTTGGCATCCTTGAGTGGTAATTATTGTGAAGAAACTAGTCGGTACTCGTACTTACTTCAACGTCCTTAATAAACTTTTTTTTCTTTTTGCCAAATGTCAGTAACGATCGTTACTTTCAGTCATGGCGTTGGACTAGGTTGGCTTTCGCCGATGCTTATACGGCTGCAGTCACCCGTCGAGACACCTTTGAGCTTTGCCATTTCTGTGGAGCAGACCTCTTGGATAGGCTCACTAATTGGTATTGGCGCGTTATTGGGAACTTTAATCACCGGCTATCTACAGGATCGCTTTGGACGAAAGATCGCGATTTATTTTTTGGCGTTTCCGCATGCAGTAAGGATTACACAGTGATATTTTTTTTAAACTGTTCATAGATATTAAAAGAGCATCCGGCAAAGATTCATGGATGGACTCATTTAATGAGCTCCGAAAATTCCGAAATCGGTATTAAAATTGGAACAAATTATAAATTGGATTCGTTTAAAATCCATTTAATTATAATATTTTTTTTCCTCATACTTTCTATATTCGGAATAATCCCTTAATTTTTGACGATTATCCTCCTGAAATGACCTTTTCAAATAACAACAACTTCTGTAACAAAATATTTGATTTGCACGTTTACAGTGTCTTTGGGTGTTGCTATATTCCGCCAAATCAGTTGAGTATCTTTATGTGGCGCGTATTCTTGGCGGTATTACTGGTGGTGGTGGCTTTGTCAGTGCACCGATTTTTATTGGTGAAATTTCCAATCCCACGTTAGTATGCTCCTGACAGAAGAACATATCGAAACCGTACTAATTTTCATTGTACTCTTGTATTCCAAACCCAGCATACGCGGTCGACTTATATCAATTTTTCAGCTAGCCTACAATGGCGGCATCCTTACTGGCTATATCATGTCGTCACATGTTGCCTATCATGTTATACCATGTATCATGATTACATTTCCAATTTTATACTTTGTGCTTGCGACACAATATCCGGAAACACCACAATATCTTTTGCAAAGTGGCCGCGAGGCAGTAGCCGAGGAGTCACTGAAATATTATCGCAATTGCAAATTGAATTCGAAGGAAGACGCACAACAGTTCCAGGAACATTTCGCTGAACTTAAATGCGCCGTAATGCAGCAAAATTCACAAAAAGGTCAAGTGCAGATTAAGGATTTTTGTAAGTTGAGGAACAGGTTGCCAAACATGCTGGTTGTTTTTTTTTTTACATAATTCCATTACTAACTTCTTAAATGGAAAGTGGGTTATAAAGTGTTCAATCTAAATTTAACCATTACCAAAGTAAGCAATCAATAAAAATTTGTATTTTATTCGTCGCAGTTACGAAAAGTGCACTGAAAGCCATCACCACCGGCGTTATTCTGATTGCGGTTAATGTATCCAGTGGCTTGTATGGAGTTATAACTTATATGTCGATTATATTCACTACGGCCAAGATGGTTGTGGATCCCAATACCAATACCATTATCATTGGAGTCGTACAACTTGTGGGCACCTATACGGCGACCATAATGGTCGATCGTTATGGGCGGAAAATTCTAATGATAATCTCGACCGCAGGCGCGACCATTACTCTGGCCGCCTTTGGTTTGTACGCCTACTTTGCTGAAGCGACAACAGCGGATCTGTCTTACTTAAGCGGTTGGTTACCGCTGCTGCTGATGGCGTTCTTCATATTTATTGTCAATGTGGGCATAATGTCGGTCACGTTTGTCATTCTGGTGGAGATTATGCCTTCCAAGGTGAATTATTAAACATGTTTATGTTATGATTCTTCTCCGTAAATCATTGTGATCTTCTTTACCTCACTTTCATTTAGATCCGCTCGAAAGCCACAACCTTTTGCCTGTTTTTGTTCGGCGTTTTTGGATTTGTCCTCTTGAAAGTCTATCCAATTTGTATCCATGCCTTTGGCTTATACACCACAATGTGGAGTTGTGCCAGCGTCTGTGCATTCGGTTTAATTTATATAGTCGTTTTTTTGAAGGAAACCAAAGGAAAATCAATGGACTCCATTGAAACCGATTAATGAAATTAATACTCATTCATCAGTTTAGAGTTTAAGTGTATTTTTAAAATTTGTTTGTGTAATTTGTATTTATAATTTGAAGTATTTCTATTAAATATTTAAATTAAGAATTCGGAAATGCCACATTCATCTTTTGAGCATTGTTGTACTAATACTAATTATTAACTGGTAATCTGTATTACAATTAACTGGTAATCGTTATAACAAATTACTAATAATCTGTATTTCAATTAACTGGTAATCTGTATTACAATTAACTGGTAATCGTTATAACAATTAACTGGAAATCTGTATTACAATTAACTGGTAATCTGTATTATAATTAACTGGTAATCTGTTATGAGCAATTTTCGTGTAATTTTTATTTAACAGCACGACTCTGCAGTCATTTATTTGTATATTTGTATTTTGTTGTTATCTTTTTTCGGGAATTTTGTACATCAAATTTTTTCAGTCCATTTGAAATATAAAACCTGCAATAACCTTCTCTGGGGCTTAAAAACCAGACGACATAATTCATACATAAAAAATTTTGTTTAAACTACTGTCGATATTGCAGTTATTATATTTAAATATTTACTTGTACTGAAAAATACAATTTTTTCAGTGTTAAAAAAAAGTTTATGTTATTCAAATTCACTCAGCGTGATTTCATCAGCTAGCTAAATTAAGAATAAGAATTCTTTCCAATTAGACTGTTGACAATATTTTTAAGTTTAAAAAAGCGTCTGATAAAGCTCTCAGTTAACAACATTAAAGTTAAAAACAAACAATTAACTAATCTCCCTTCGTAAAACTATAAACCAACAAAAAAAGGTGTTCCAAGCGAAACCGCATACGAAACACGTGGACATAATTCGCGTTTTTGCGCGACGTTTTTATTGTAGCCAAAGTCGACGCGATGCTGTCTCTTTAGAAACTTTCCAAAACCCAGAAATGCTTCCTTCCAACTTCAGCTGATTATTTAAATAGCAGCGAACAACAGTCGAACATGTTTCACAAGATACTCGCTCATAGCATAAGTAACTATCGGCTTAGAACAACGGAAGAATTAATTTCTCAAAATGTTCTTGAACTTGTGTAATAATTCGGAAGGAGTCTTCAAAAGAGAATATCGCCGGCAATTGTTGGCATCCTTGAGTGGTAAATATATTGTGACATGTGACAACATAATTTCACTTTATTGAATGGAATTCACTCTTTTGAAATTACCAGTGACGATCATTACATTCTGTCATGGCGTTGGACTAGGCTGGCTTTCGCCGATGCTTATACGGCTTCAGTCATCCGTCGAGACACCTTTGAGCTTTGCCATTACAGTGGAGCAGACCTCATGGATAGGTTCACTAATAGGCATAGGTGCATTGGCCGGAACCATAATTACGGGTTATTTACAGGATCGGTTTGGACGAAAGATCGCGATTTATTTCTTAGCGTTTCCGCAAGTGGTAAGGCTCATACATCGAAAAATTTTCAAACTGTTTAAAGATACGAACGGAACATGCATCAGAGATTCAGAGTCATTTTATAAGTAGACCTTTCTTGAAATGGAAATTGGAAAATTTTTATAGTTTCCTAACCTAATATTTATTACACCATGATCCACTTCAGGTTTTTAAAAACTCTTGTTTCCCAAATTCCCTGAAGGTATAAATCATCGACTCCTTTCTAAATCTTGCGTCTCATCGGCTTATTGCAAGGTCGATATAACAATTTTCGCGATTTACTTTCAACTTTGATTGTTTGCAGTGTCTCTGGGTGTTGCTATACTCCGCCAATTCAGTAGAGTTCCTTTATGCAGCGCGTGTCTTTGGCGGCATCGCTGGCGGCGGATGTTTTGTAATGGTACCGAATTTTATTGGTGAAATAGCCAATCCAACGTAAGTATACCGCAAAAAACATAAATAATCGTAAACGTATTAAATTCCATTGTACTCTTGTATTCCAAACCCAGCATACGCGGTCGACTTATATCAATTTTTCAGCTGGCCTACAATGGCGGCATCCTTACCGGCTATATCATGTCGTCACATGTCGCCTATCATGTCATACCATGTATCATGGTCTTATTTCCGACTTTGTACTTTGTGCTCGCCACACAGTATCCGGAAACACCGCAATACCTCCTGCGAAGTGGCCGCGAGGCAGCAGCCGAAGAGTCACTGAAATATTATCGCAATTGTAGATTGGATTCGAAGGAAGACGCACAACAGTTGCAGGAACATTTCTCTGAACTTAAATGCGCCGTAATGCAGCAAAATTCACAAAAAGGTCAAGTCCAGTTTAAGGATTTTTGTAAGCTGTTGAGTCGGTTACAACATGTAGCACGCAATTAAATCCTTTTTCTTCTATTTGCTGCAGTTACGAAAGGTGCCCTAAAAGCCATCATCACCGGCATAACTCTGATTGCGGTAAATGTATTCTGTGGCTTGTATGGCATCATTAATTACATGTCGATTATATTCACTGCCGCCAAAACGGTTGTGGATCCCAATACCAATACCATTATCATTGGAGTCGTACAGCTTGTGGGCAGCTATACGGCGACCATAATGGTCGATCGTTATGGGCGGAAAATTCTAATGATTATCTCGACAGCGGGCATGAGTATTGGATTGGCTGCTTTTGGCTTGTACGCTTACTTCGCCGAGGCGACATCAACAGATTTGTCTTACTTAAGCAGTTGGTTGCCGCTGCTGCTGATGGCGTTTATCATATTTATTGTCAATGTGGGCATAATGTCGGTCACGTTTGTCATTCTGGTGGAGATTATGCCTTCCAAGGTGAATTCGATTGAATGTTTATTTTTTCGTTTATCTCATTGTTCTTCTCTGCTTGATATTTTAAATGTAGATCCGTTCTAAGGCTAGTACCTTCTGCCTGTTTTGGTTGGCCGGCCTTAGCTTTGTCCTGCTGAAAGTCTATCCCATTTGTATACACACCTTTGGATTGCATACCACATTGTGGTGCTGTGCCAGCGTTTGTGCCTTCGGTTTATTTTATGTGGTCGTTTTTCTCAAGGAGACCAAAGGAAAATCCATCGACACTATTGAACCAGAGAATTAATTTTCTCTCAGGTTATCAACATGAGTTGTACGAATTTTTGGTCTTCGTAAGAGAGGAAAATTCGTGTACTTTCCGTCTTAGCCATTGGATTTAACGAGATAAGAGACAAAAAGTAAAATGAATGCTATTAACTGGTCACTTATTTATGTTTAAGCATTTGTTCATAATTTAATATGTCTGATCATTTCTAAGTTTGAGCATTTAAGTTTTTATTTTATATTTATTGTGTTTTAATTGCTATTAATAATGTTAAGTCACCGATTATTCTACGAACTATTTATTGTATTAATAATAACTTTATATCTCGCTAAGATCTTTATAATTAAAAGATGACGAAGCAAATTAAATAAAAACGAAACAACCTTTTAACTATTTTTTTTACTGGTGTATGTATTGACTAAGATTAAATGATATGAAAGTAAATTTATTTAAAAGCATGGCAAAGTATTTTATTCATCTTTCATATTTTGCTATTAAAAGCAAAGCGGAGGCATGAAAGTGGCTTTGTCCAATTATTTATAACTTGTGACCTTCTCGAGGAAATGAATGGAAGACCAAACTTATTGTAGGAGTACTTAAACCAAGTTGCGTTCACATGGTGTTATGTATACAAATATAAATACATAGTAGTATAATAATTCTGTGGAAATGCTTTTTGGTATTGAAATTAATGTATTTCTAGTGATAAAGTTATTTAAAACTTAAATGTTATTTAAATCTCCGTTTGTTCAGCGTTATTTCATCAGCTAGTTTAAATTAAATGTAAGCATTTCGTACGAGTTTTACAGTTGACCACTTTTGTCTGTGTGAAATCGCACCTGATAAAACTCTCGTCTAAGAACATTTAAGTTATAAACAAACAAACAAACAATTAACTAATCTCTTTGTAATACTTTAAATAAACAAAAATTTGTTCTGAGCGCCACCGAACACAACAATTTGAACAAACACGTGGATTTAATTCGTCGCGTTTTTGCGACGTTTTTATTGCATCCAAAGGCGACGCGATGCTGTCTCTTCTGAAACTTTCCAAAACCCCGAAATGCTTAAAACTTCAGCTGATAATTTAGATAGCAGCTGACAACAGTCGAGCGTGTTTCGCAAGATATTCGCTCTTAGCATAAGTAACTATCGGCTTAGAACAACGTTTTTTCAAAATGTTCTTGAACTTGTGTAATAATTCGGAAGGAGTCTTCAAAAGAGAATATCGCCGACAGCTGTTGGCATCCTTGAGTGGTAAGAGACAGTGAACCGGCTAATTTACTTTCACTCTTTAAATGGAATTCACTTTCTGCAATTGATAGTTACGATTATCACATTCTGTCATGGTGCTGGACTGGGTTGGCTTTCGCCGATGCTCACGCGGCTGCAGTCCTCTGTTGATACGCCGCTGAGCTTTGCTATTACGGTGGAGCAGACCTCTTGGATCGGTTCGCTTATCAGCATAGGCGGTGTAATAGGAATCATTATGACCGGCTATATACAAGATCGGTTCGGCAGAAAGATGGCGATTTATTTTCTAGCGTTCCCACAAGCGGTAAGGATACATATCGAATCACAACTGTGTGTATCCAGCGATAATTGGGATACTTAAAGTGCAAGACTTAAAGTGCTCCTCACTATAAAAAGTAATTTGTCTTGCTTGTTCACAGTGCCTTTGGGTTTTACTGTACTTCGCCAGCTCCGTCGAGTTTCTTTACGCAGCGCGTGTTTTTGGCGGCATCGCTGGCGGCGGTTGTTTTGTAATTGCGCCGATTTTCATTGGGGAAATCTCGAATCCAACGTAAATATAATTGTCATTCACTATAACTACAACAAAAATAATTCGTGTCAATTTGTATCCAACTCTTTAAATCCCACACACACACACACACAAACACACAGCATACGTGGGCGACTCACATCCATTTTTCAACTGGCCTACAATGGCGGCATCCTTACCGGTTATATCATGTCGTCGCATGTCGCCTATCATCTTATACCATGCATTATGGTTGTCTTACCGTTGTTGTACTTTGTACTTGCCACATTGTACCCCGAGACACCGCAGCAGCTCTTGCGCAGTGGTCGCGAAGCGGAAGCCGAAGAGTCGCTGAAATACTATCGCAATTACAGGCCGACTACAAAGCAGGACACACAACAGTTCGAGCAACATTTTGCGGAGCTTAAGTTGGCCGTAATGCAACAAAATACCCAGAAAGGCCATGTGAATATTAAGGACTTCTGTAAGTTGTTGAGTCGCAATGAGCAGGCTACACCAAGAGCAGGTCATCACAAGAACAACAATATAGTGACTGTTAGCTGCCATTAAATAAATTCCATTAATTTATTTATTAATATGTGGCGTTCAATAGATCAGTGGGTTAGAACTTTTAGTCCACTGAGTACGCTCGGTCCATTTCATTCCGATTCGGAACAAAGTTCAAGTTAAAAATTTTCTGTTAGACTGTCACATCTTGAAAAGTTTGGCAACTTAATTTAATTTAGAATAATCGATTTCCGAGAGTTCAAAAAAAAATATACTTAATTTGCCCTTTAGGTGAAACTGTAGTACTGGCCAAATAATTCTTGGGTTGGACTATTTAAGTCAATAGCGAAAATTATTGTTGCTGATAACTGCATTACTGCAGTTATGGTATAAGTGAAAAAAATCTTCTTACTCTTTGGAAACTTCAAACAATTTATTTAAGAAAGATCAATAAAGTCTTCCATTTTCTATTTGCTGCAGTTACGAAAGGTGCCCTAAAAGCCATCATCACCGGCGTAATTCTGGTTGCGGTAAATGTATTCTGTGGCTTGTATGGCATCATTAATTACATGTCGATTATATTCACTGCCGCCAAAACGGTTGTGGATCCCAATACCAATACCATTATCATTGGAGTCGTACAGCTTGTGGGCAGCTATACGGCGACCATAATGGTCGATCGTTATGGACGCAAAATTCTAATGATTATCTCGACAGCGGGCATGTCCACTGGATTGGCTGCTTTTGGCTTGTACGCTTACTTCGCCGAGGCGACAACGGCGGATCTGTCGTACTTGAGCAGTTGGCTGCCATTGTTGCTGATGGCATTCATCATATTTATCGCTAATGTCGGCATAATGTCGGCGACTTTTGTGATTCTGGTGGAGATTATGCCGCCGAAGGTAAAATGATTCGTTGATGAGTTTTTACAATTTGTTTTGTATTTGCGTTATTTTGTATTTTTGTGCAGATTCGCTCGAAGGCCACAACGTTTTGCCTGTTCCTGTTGAGCGCCTTTTGCTTTGGTCTTTTGAAAATGTATCCAATATGTATACACACCTTTGGCTTATATACCACAATGTGGTGCTGTGCCAGCGTCTGTGCATTCGGTTTATTTTATGTGGTCGTTTTTCTGAAAGAGACCAAAGGTAAATCCATGGACACAGTTGAACCTGGCAATTGATTACGCAGAAGTCCATCTTTATATATGTATATATATAGAAATTATTAGACAATAATTTATATGAAATAGTTGAAGTATGCTTAAATAAATATTCATAAGATTTATATACAATAATTTGGCTGTTTCATTATTGGGGTGAGGTCATAAGGTATGCGAAACCACTGACCCGAAATTCCAAAATATGTTCTAATTAAACTCGTAAGTTTAGCTATAAATTGGGATTGTATTTGGATTTTTTGTATTATTAGAAAAAAAAAATTGTTTGTGGAAAGTTCTGCTTTACCATTTATTCTGGTGTGATTCCTAAATATGTTTTATGAAGTTATGAAAGACAAAAGAAAAGCATGTAAAACTAACATGAAATTAACACTTTTAGGCTTAATATTTTTCAACGCTAATGAACATATTAAAAATAACACTTTAAGAGTTGTTAATTTTATGCAGTTGTTGTTGTTAAAAATTTCGACACATATTGTTGTTATTTAACAAAAGAAAATGTTGGGCCAAAAGGATCCAATGTTAATTTAACACATTTTTAGTGTTGATTTTTGCAAACTCGTTTTTGGCAATTTGATACGATAAATTACCTTAAAAAAGTGTTAATTTGACAATGCTTCGTGATAAATGAACACTTTCTTCATGCTAATTTTATCAAATGGCTGAATTTAACATTATAATTAATGTTAATTTAACACTGCATAATATTAAATTAACCTAACATTGTCTGGTAATTTTAACAATATTAATTAATGCGAATTTTCAGTGCTTAAATTACAGTCACTTCTGGATATAGGGAACTAATTATTGCAAGGACTGTTCACTATATCCGAGTTGTTCACTATTTCAAGGTGGACATTTGTTGTTTTTTTGTGTGTTTTTATTGGTATCTGCTTGAAGTTGCCTTCAAAATATTATTGTGGAGGTTAGCACATAGTGAAACTAATTTTGATAAGCATTTCGATTGTTCACTATTTAGAGTACTTCATGTAAAAATTTGAGTGTTCACTATATCGAGGTGTTCTCTATATCGATGTGTTCACTATAACCAGGCACTACTGTATTATTTTGAGCACAACACGGATGATAATATAACAGATAATGTAACATTTACAAACCGATTCAAACGCTGTCTAGCATCTTACCTAAACCGCGTTACAAATAGAAGAACAAACTGAATATATCCTACGTTGGTACGAAGTGTAAGGTATACAAATAAGTAATACATTTGCATGCACTGACATAAACACTTGTACGAGTGTTCGAGCATGTCTGTCTGTCTGTCTGTCTGTCTGTCTGTTGATTATGCTGAAAAGTCACTCAAGGATCGTAGAGTAAACAACGAAATTAATTCGTTGTTATTTAATACCGTGCAAATTAGGATTAAGTCGAAATTAGCTAATTATAGGAAAGTACTCAAGCTAATTGGGCCTAAAGCTAAAGGGGGTCGTGAGTTAGTGGTGTTCCATTATTATAATATAAAAATTAAACTTTTTGATAAATAACTTCTTTTTTTAACAATGTAAAAGTTTTATTTTAAGATTTCGTCTAACCGTATTTTCAGTACGACGACAGTGGAACTGGAGCACATTTTAAAGTGGAAATAGTTAGCAAAAATAATGTCATTAAAATGTTTGTTATTTCATTTAAGCTTAATATGTGTGTGTGTGTGTTTGTCTGATTCAAGGAACGCTCCAGGAACTGAGCAGTTGAAAAGCATTTATTACTTATGATGCGTTCGCATTAAGTCCTGCGACGACGACTGTTGCTGCTGCTGCTGCTTTCACATGTTTCTAAGTAATTTATTGTGGCTGGGTCGATATGACCCGACAGTCAACTTTATCGTAAACATTGCATATCGCTTTTTTGTTGTTGTTTGTTTTAACAATTGATGAATACAGTGACAGAAAAGTCTAACACGTTTAAACAAATTTATTTTAATATACGAGTATATATACATATTTTTTGTGTGTGAGTAAGTGGACCTCGGATGTGTCAGGATCTACAATTTTAAGTTATATTCGAACGGCAAGTTGAGAAAGTATAAATTTTTAATTCGTTGGATCAAAAAAGAAAACTGTTTTGAATAAAAGTTTCATGCTAAAAATTTGGTGAAAAATATGTGAAAATCCAAAAAAAAGTTTTCCCTTTATGCTGTAAGTTGTCCATGTAATCCATGAGTTCTATTTCTTAGTTAAAAGATAATAAATAAATTTTTGGCGCAACCACCCTGGTAGAGTGCTGGCTGAACTATTTTAAGGTCTCCTCTATTTTAATTCATTATTTTTTATGAATCCTTTGCCAAAACTTGAACAAAAAATCGATTTAGTTCTTCATGTTGTTTCAAATGATCCAAAGTATCTGGAATATCTGAAAAACTTCTCCATACGAAGTTAGACTCCTTTGCAACTAAGCGCCTATTCATATTGTGTAATGTTTTGACTGTGTGCGCGTTTAGGGCATGTGTGTGTGTGTGTATGTTTGAGTGTCAGGGTGTTTAATGTGAGGGGGCACTTAAACGCTGACATGACAGCGGCGCTATACTAATTGTTTACACAGCCGCTTACATACGACACACATTAATAAATACATACATACATACGAGTACATATACACAAATTGACTGTGTACCTATAATGTTGTAAATTAGATTGTTTGCTGATGCTGTTGTTGTTGTATTTTTATAATGCTTGGCTATAAAGTTGACGTAATACGCGCGAACTAAAACGCGCCAAAATTGTTATCAGTCGTGATATCATACGAACATTAAAATACTTGCGAGTATAAACATTTTTAGCATTTGTCATATCGGAATTAAGCGACAATTATCCCACAGTAAATTTCAGCGAAATAAGGTCCTTGTTTGAAGCACCAATAAGTACACACACATATATACATAAGTACATGGGCAATTATAAACGTTTGTCATCATGCTTATAAAAATGTAATCGTATAATAACGATTTATGAGTTGGTTTTATCTAGTCGGGCTAACATATTGTTGGTAGCTAGTACAAGTACCTAATCAGATTTAGTGTGTTCACTTTTTGCGATTAACTTATTTAATCAACGCAAAAATCAACGTAACATTAAGTGTTTTGAGGTAGACGATACAGAAATCAAAGAAAATTCGAGCGCAATTTTTGTGGTTTAAGAATATGACGAATTCTATCCAGAGTTCCATTCTAATAAATGTCGAAAATCATATTTTAACTAAACAAAAACTAAAGAAACACATAACAAGTAAGAAATTATAGTCGGTCCCACCGACTATTACAAATGCACCACATTTTTAAATATCAGTATCAAATTAGAGTGGTTTTTTATAACATTAAGAAAAAATTTTACAAATGTTTAACCAGCCTAATTTTAAAAATCTTGATTAGATTACGCTACTTATTTAAGATCGTTTGTGAACCAAAATATGCTATTCAAGTTTTAAGGGCTTTACTTAAACATGTAATAACAAAAAATAATAACAATCATGAACCACCCTAATCGTTTTAAAAATGTAATCAGTTGTTTCCAAGCATAATTGAAAATTTCATACAACTCAATACCTCCAATAGTTCTCAAGATATCCTATAGATATCCTGTTAACAAGAAATCAGTATTTCTTGTAATAGTGGGCGTGGTCATGGGCGGATTGGCTCCAGAATCTAATCAGTTCCTATAGGGCATAAGAACAATCAGTGTATAACGGTTCGCTCGCTATCGTGTGAACAAGAAATATTGACAGACAGATAGAAAGACGGACAGACAAACAGATAGACGGACATGGCTAAATCGACTCAGTTTTTGATTCTGGTCAACAATATATGTATATATATATATGTCGATATCTATAATATTTCACTATGTTACAAACATTGGACCAAAATTGAAACATGCACCATCGTCGTTCAAATAGAGGGTTTATTTTTGTATTTCGTATCTGAAATTGTTTTATATTAAATTTTAATCGTATAAAAACTTTAAAAAATTGTTGAAGATTATTCTATAAAAATCACGTTACTGAGTCTCCTTCTCATTCGATCACTTTGAATTATTCGCTGCTGCGATGAGAAAAAGTGATTTATTGAAAATACAATAGCAAAATAATATACATACATACATATATGCATTTATGTAAGTAAAAAAGACTTGCAAATGATTAGAAATACGACTCGAAAGACTCTTAAAAAAGGTTCTCCCCACAAAGGAGACTTTTATGAACAGAAAATACCAAAAACACAAAATATTGAATATAATTCGAAGGAATGTATGTATGTATGTATGTATGTATGTATGTATGTACGTACGTATATATGTATGTGTGTACGTATATTTCATTCAGTTAAATTCACATTCAACAGAATTGTCAGGAATGTGTACTTTTGAATCAATCTTTTCTGTCTCTGGTACTTCAATTAAATATTGCAATGTTAATTAAAATGCCAATTATTCTCACATTCTTGTTCTTATTTGCCTTTCTTTGACTTTAATTTTATTTCAAGTTTCAAGTTTTAACAAATTTTTCTTTTTCCTTTTGTATACTTTTAGCAATAGAACCATTTAAGTCCACTTGACATGAGTGCGAGCAGGAGACGGCGACGCGAACATGCAAATCACATCCATTTTTTCCGCATTTTATGCTGTCCTGTTGATGTCGACGATGATACACAAAGCAACAACACTGACCACTTCGGTGGTTTCCCTAGAAACAACAACTTCAAAAAACGTAAATTTTCCGTTTTAATCCGTGTCAAAGTGGTGCATATCGAAGATTAAAGTTTTTGTATCTTTACAGCTGACGAATAACTCCAGGAGTGAAATTGGCGGTAAGCAAATATGGAATATATTTTATTTTCGATTGTTTTTCTATTTTTAATATTGAACCCTTTTGTTTGTAAATCAATTTTGGTATTTGTATGCTGAATTGATATATTAATAAGACATAACATTAGTTTATATAATAAATACATACAAATTATCCTTGGGATCATAAAAACTCAATGAGAGTTTCTTAAAATTGTTTGCAAGCAGAACAAGCTTAAATTTACAAAATGGCAAAAAAAAAAATACAAATACTCCGTTTAAAGGGTGTACTCGTATGTACCTACATACAAATGTACATATATGGTCTCGCAGAAAATTTTAATTCCAATGTGACATAGACTTACATATACATACAAACAATACAATATATTTAATAATATGCACTTAACAATTTCAGAGATAAGTGCAAACATCGTACTGTACGATAGAAAGATTCTGCAGCTACAAGTGCTTTGGACGGATGCTCTGCCAAGTGGTATGTAGACACCAGCTCAAAGCTGTAGACAATTTCAAACAATATATTTACTATATATATATTATTAAATTGAATTTTACTTTTGATAGATACCTCGTATAATGTGATTGTAAGTTCTTTAAATCTTACCGAATGTCCGGATTTGCCGTGCAGCCTTTACGGCATTCCAAAGGTAAATCTGAATTGTGATAGTAAATCTCAGCTATTCCACTAACACTAAATTATAATTGTAACTAACTTAGCCGGTCAGAGATTTAGTCATACCCGAAAATCCAATGAGCTATGTCGATGTCATGGAATGCAATTACATGTTTGGCTGCAACTATACGCTCACTGTGGAAACTTCGAATGCGGCGGTGGCCAAAACGCAAGCATTTTCAATACCCTGTAAGTATCGATGCCGTTAGCAAGGTTTAAACTATAATTTGGCTTTTAACCTCGCAGTCGACGGACATATAATATAACTATTATATTTTAATAACAACAACACCGTATGACAACAAATCGTAGAGATGTTAGATACATTCTGCAGATATTTTTTTATGTTAAACATAGAACAATGAACTAAAAAAATATACGGCAGTTATTTAGAATGGATGTCTTGTTTTACATATTCTATGCAAAGGACAAATGTATCTCAATTGACAGGCAAATGTTCGTAAATCTGAAGCATACCTGAGGGAGAATAAACATGAATTTTTTATATTTAGGCTAAAAGCATTAATATGATTTTTAGAAAATTTGTTTAAATTCTTGGCAGAATGTTTCAAAAATCGTCATCTACTCAAAGATAATTCTTAATAATGTAGAATTAAATACTCTACGAAAATTTAAAATTTTTAACATAAGTTAATACGTTGATTTAACTCGATTTGAAAATTAACTGACCAATAGAACTGCACGACAAATGCTTTTAAAGTTGACTTCAGAGTCAGGTAAAAATAAAGTTATCACCAGGGCCGTATCTAGAGGGGGGGAAGAAAGGGCCAATTGTCTTGGGCGGCACTTCCATCAGCGATTTCACCTACGATGCTGATGCAGTACGACAAGTGGAAATTTCAAATAAATACATAATAATTTTTTAACCAATTTTATATCAAATCATTTCAAAAATAAGACAAGATCCAGTCTTAACCCTGGCGCCTGAATTCCTACCTACAGCTCTGTTTGTCAAATGCAGAATTTAACATGACAAAGTGTTAAATTAACATTAGGTAATCTTGTCACAAATTAAATAAAAAATTTTTGTTTATCTGACAGCCTAAAATAAATAACTCTTTAAATGTTGTTTGAAAATATCAACATGAAAAAGTGTTAATTTAACATGATTTTTTCTCTGCATGTACTCTTTGTTTTTATCATCGTATACATGCAGTTGCCATATTTTGTTTAGATTCAATTTCAGTTCAAAAACGTGAAAAAAAAATAAACACAAACACTTGGCAAGCAAAAAAAAAAACAGCTACGCATAGCTGAAGCAAATACCCAATACCCCACACTATTAAGGAGCGAAACAATTGTTGTATGTGCTAAATTTATAAATGTTTATATTAGAAGTGGGCGTTAATTTTTTCCTTGTCATGTATTGATACGTTAACGCGAAATACTGAATTTGAACCGATTATCTGAACTATAATAATTAAATCTATTAATTTTTTTTTGAGTTTAAAGTAATCGTGGTCCGATTTTTCTTATCTAAGGTTAGGTTGTAAGTGACGGCCGAATCCTCCCATAGACCACTCAGTTCCATAGCGATACCACTTCATACCAGTACTTCGTGGTTTTTATCCATCTCAAAAGTACGAGCGTTAAAGCAAAGTTTTGATCTTTGACAATTACTTTCTTGAAGTAAAGGCAGCCTGGACAAGAATCAGCAATCAGTGTCGGATGTTCTATGGTCGTTTCATATAACCTTATCACCGTTTGGAAGATAGTAACCTTCATACAAAAACGATACCTCCTAAAGAATGTTATACTTACCAAATATCCGTATGGGCGTTACAAACGTAAACTCATACTCACTACATCTCTCGGTCCGTTCGTAAGTGTGGTGTAGGGTATAAAAATTCAATCGTAAACACGAATTGTGCAAATTTTTCGTGTACACTGAAAACGCACAAAGATAATACAAAATACAAAACGCAATCAACCGAATGACTTTGAAATATCAAATTTTTAAGATTCACTTGCTGTCCTTTAAATGGACATTTTTGTTGCACAGGAACTATTACTAAATGTTAGCTTGGGGCATAACGACTTGAAATGGCATTCCAAATGTTACGTTCTTGTTGTATGTGGAACAAGTGATTTTTTGTTTTGTTTTGTTTTGTTTATTTAACTCACACGTTTTGTTCTTTTTTTCTTTTGCAGATTGCATCATGGACGTATGTTCCTGTCAACACGCTTCTACATTGCCAAAGATTCAGACCGTCGCCAGTATTCCCAGCAATGATACAATCAATTTCAATTGGTCAATAAAGCTGAACAATGCGAAAGCAACAACGCAAATAACAGATGTACTGGCGTCGATGAAATTGTCCAAAATCTATCTAAAGTAAGAAATGGAAAAAAACTATACTCTTATAGAAAAGAAACTCGATTTTTTTTGTTAATTAAAAATTATAAGCTTTAAATCAAAAACCGATAAATCCGCACAAAATGTAACTCAGAAGAAAAATCCTTGCTTCAAACTTTTGGTCGTTTTAATAGTTTTATAAAATTCTGAGCATGTGGTCAGGTGGAGACTATCCTAAACTTGATTTACACATTAAAAGTAAATTTTTCCAAAAGTTCATTTATCAGATTTTGATTTAAAGCTCTTCAAATATTGATATTTGAGCTACTGCTTGAGATTATATTAAATAGGAGGTTGAAATCTCAACTACCCTCGAAACTTATGTATACATAGTTTGCTATTTTCGCATCGGTTAATGAATGTACGAGTATGTGTCATAATTAATACATATATAAATGTAAAAGTAATCCTGAACAACGAGCAAAGTTTCCGAATAACTTTGTTTTGTTTTTCGCACCACGTCCACTCTAGTTGATAATCTTACAACTATGGATGACTTTCTTTGGGGATATGTGAAGTCACTTGTATATATCGATAAACAACAGACATTGGACAACTTGGCCGATAGACGGCCTCCGTTGCTGGATAAAGTGTTGAACTTCTCGATTTCGTTTCACGACCGAACTCATGGCCAATACGAGTATCATGGCCACATTAACTTTATACTGAAGTGTTTTATTTCATTTTAAATTTGTATACCTCTTAAAAAAAAACATCCTGTAGTATACAATTTTATTATACTATATATCAACGAAAATCTCAACTCTAATGTTTTATTGTTGTTTGTGTGCCTCGCCCACTTTTGATCAAAAATCACTGGTTTTAAAGTTTTTAAACACCGTCGCACTTGTCCACAGAATCAGCGAACAAACAAATCCATCGCTATCATGGGGCGGCAAACTGATACCGATTGCCGAGAATATTTACGCAATCAAAAATATGTCTTACATCCGTGAAAAAGACACACTGCAGGGTCATGTCCAGATCAAAGTGCGACGCCAGTTGAGCCCCAAAGCTGTGCTTAATCTGCATGCGTACGTTATCGATGAACTGCGCTGCACCGGACCGGCGAATCTGATGAAAGTGCAGGGTACGTTTCCTTTGACATTGTTATGCCAGTTCAACCTGGATTTGTAGTGTATTTTATTTTTTAAATTGTTTTCTTACATTTCGTTGCGCAGTGCCAACATTTAATGAGCCCGAAGCGGCTTTGGTCGAGCAAGATTTCGATTTGGTAAGTTATGTATGACAAAATTTGCTGTGTTTGATTATAGATAAACAATTTTCCATAGTAAACTTAACATTATATGGCATATTGATTTTTCCAGCGCATCGCTCTAATAATTGTGACTGCGCTGCTGGTGTGCGCGCTTATAGCCACTTTGATCTTTTGCATGTGGCGACGCAGGCGGGAGAAAACACACGCGGAAATGGACAAGGACGAACAATATTTGTCGCCATTTGCAACGGTCGTCGAGTAATTTCCTTGAAAAACGAAAAATTCTAAAGAAGTCAAAAACTAATAAAATTTCATCTTTATTTATTTATTTATTTCTACAGAATGGAGGACAACATTAACTACGTGGACAAATATGTCGAGGTAGTGTAGTTTTCTTTTTAAGTGCTCTATCAATTTCTACTAGCATTTGCATTTTGAAATAGGAAGCACAGGCGAAGGGCTTGGCGGACCTATTCGAGATACCGCACTACGCCCTGCACATGGGACCGGAAATTGGCGAAGGCGCTTTTGGGCGTGTCTACAAAGCAACTGCTTTGAATTTGCGTCGTATGCGTGGCGCATCCGTGGTGGCAGTCAAGCAATTGAAAAGTAAATCGAATACAAACTTTGTTCCATTGGCAAACAATATAAGCAATCTCAATTTTAGAGAATCCCAGTGCGGACGAAGTTGCCGAGTTCCTTAGCGAAATTGAGATGCTCAAAGGTGTGGGCACGCACAATAATATTGTCTGCTTTCTCGGCTGCTGTACCATACGCGCGCCATATCTGATGATAATGGAGTTTGTTGGGCGAGGCGATTTGGTAAATTAAAGAATGTTACCACGGCATCTTTTGTGCTTATTTATAAACTATATCACGTGCATGCACGAATCGTAGGACATATTGAGATTAACAACGTCCACTTCAAGTATAAACAAGCAACAAGCAAATTTTGCTTTTAAGTGGTCTAGGCTATTTAAACTACGGCATAGTCGAAGACTATTTTCTTATTACTTTTATTTATAGTTATCTTACCTGCGCAATGTACGCCATGAAACCGAAAAACTCAAACCCTTAGATGCCAATTATGTTAATCGCAAGAAGCCAGCTGCTGTGTCGGATACGCTAACAACGACAACGTCGACAAAACCCACCGCTGCCGCCGTCAAGTACATAGAACTTAAAATATCTACGCAGTCAGTGGACAGCGTAGACAGTGAATGTGCAGAGCAAGAGCGTCAGCCGAAGCCTTCGTTTGCAGAAAGTAAGTGGAAAAGTTTCATTCCTAGTTGAACTTTCAATTTATAATTGCTTTGAAAATGCAAACATAATTGCCAACAAATTCCAAAATATTCCATAGCAGTTCGTTAATTGCTTTTTAAATTTTTATCAATTTAATTTCAATAAAGTTAGAGTCGTGAGCATCCAAGCGCTGCCTTTAAAAAAATCTGTTTAAAACGACGAGTTTATGTAATTTCAATTATATTTGGAATATTATACAAGCCTTCCATATGAAGCCGAAAGCACAATGGCAAAATAATTAATTGTTGCCCAATTGCAGCTACTTATACAATAATCGATGACGAGGAGTTTCAAGAGCCATTTGAGTACATTTTGGATCACAAGGAATTGCATAATTTTGCATTGCAAATAGCAAATGGCATGCGCTTCCTCGAGGAGCAGGAAATTACGCATCGGTAGGTATTATTTTAATATATATTAGCTTAAAGTACGCGGCGATGCCCGGGTGTTTCTTTATATTATCATGTTTTGGTTTATTAGTTGATTTAGATTAATAAATTGTCCACCACTTTTGTGAGGTGGTAGATATGATCACCATACAGCTTCAAACCAAATAAAATAATCGAGTTTTAATTTAACAGAGATTTAGCTGCCCGTAATGTACTCATTGATGACCGAAAAACATTAAAAATATCCGATTTTGGATTATCGCGTCATGGCATCTACACGAATACCAAAACTAGAAAGGTAAACATGTTTGTTGTTTTAAAAATGTATATATTTACAGCAAAACTATCCTTTGCAGTTGCCATTACGATGGCTTTCCATTGAAGCAATACGTGACAACATTTACTCGAGCAAGAGTGACGTCTGGGCGTATGGCGTTGTGCTCTGGGAAATTGGCACGCTGGGTGCCTCACCATATCCCACCATCAGCAATCACGAACTGATACCGCTTCTGATTGCGGGTAAACGTCTCGAGAAACCCGAAATCTGTACAGATCAAGTCTACGCAATAATGTTGCAGTGCTGGGATGAAGAAGCCGATCTGCGTCCGACATTCGAACAGCTGTATAAGGTGCTGAGTCCAAAGACAGCCTATGTGGACATGAGCAGTCTGAGTGATGATTATGTATTTCCACCGATTAAAGACAAGGACATCAGCACTAACACTTGAATATTAAGAGCTAGACTTTAGCTAGAGTAGGCGAAAAGGAGAATTTTATTATTCTTTTATTTTTATATAGATAAAAAATAACAAATACAAAAAAAATATTGTCATGGCTAGGAACGAGCCACAGAGATCACTTTTATAAAGTGTGGGCGGGGGGGATGGATGGCAATGTGCAAAGCCATTAAAATAGTTTTTAGAGCTGAAAAATTAAGATATTATGTGAAAAAGTATTTAAACTCAAATAAAGTTTATCTTTGTTGAACACAATTCCACTTTGTAAGAACTAACACAATTTGTTGTTGTTACAATTCGTTTTCTAAATTCTTTACAAGACATTTCATTTTTACGGATAATAAAGACAAGCAGAATTTTGTTTTTCTAGAACTTGAGGAAACATAGAATTGCGGACAAGGAATTTCGTATCTAACCACATTCCAGGCGCAACTAGTTTTCTAACTTAGACTTGACTCATAGTTTAAAAAGTTTGTTGATACTTGTTGATAACTTTTTTAATTAAAATAATATCGATTCTACACGTCGTTGTACAACTTTTTAGCAAGCAAAAACAAAAAAAAATAAAAATAATAATAATATTGTTAAAAGATATTTCGGTATATTGAAATATCTGTTTTTAACTAACAACTACTTACATTTACAATATAACGATACAATTCGAGTTAATTCAATACCATATCTATTTAAAATAAATGCTATTTAAGTAAGATGTACTTTTAAAGTTAATTGTAATTGTAGTTAAATTTAATTTAATGAAATGTATTGAAATTTAATATTAAGTTTAAAGTTTGTTCAAGATTTCATAACAAAGGATTGGATTGTGTGTTTGTTGTAGGTGTGAATGTTGAATGTTTCCTTAATGTAAGCTGTTAACATTTTGTATTTAATGTGTGTTTTATTAATGTTTGACTGTACTTTTTCGACAACTTCATAATAAATACAACAAATAAAACTTATTTTAATAAAAAGTTAATTTTTCATGTGAATATTTTATATCAATTATAATTCTCAGTTCAAAGAAATTTGGTCATTAAAAGGTTCTCATGAAAATCTATCGAATTATTTCGCTTCTTCTATAATAGATTTATATATAGAAGTTAATTAAAGTTATTTGGGTGTAATCTTATTTTAAGTGTGAACTTTAACAGAGCTTTGATATTATTTAATTATATTAAATTAATTTTATTAAAGAAAATCGAATTTTTCAATGCAAAATGGTTTTCATTAAAAAACCTCACTTTAACTTTGAACTCATACTAGCGCCCAGATCCATATACATTGTTCCATTCGGTGTATTGTTGCAAGTCGTTTTGTGAGACGCTCGGGCGCACTTGCCGCAAAGAAGTTTGAAAATCTTGGAGATTTACAGGTCGCAGCTGTAATGATAGAGGGGCGAATTTAAATTGAAAAAAAATGTACATCAAATTTTATTAGACCCACGTTATCCTTCTGAATGGTCGCTATCTCTGTAAATGGTATTGAACGAATTGGTTCCAGCGACGCATCGCGGCACAACGTGTCGATGTCGGCACCCGAAAAGCCCGCAGTCATCTGTGCGATTTCTTGAATATCCGACGCGGTTAAATTATGGCGCAGCGTTTGCATTAAATTCTGTAAAATTTGTGTGCGAGCTTCCAGCTCTGGCAGTGGTATATAAAGTCGTCTGACCAAACGACGACGCGCTGCTTCGTCTAGTTCCTGCGGTCGATTTGTCGCGCCGACAATGACAATTCGATCATCGTTGGAGGTTACAGCGCCATCAAGTTGTATAAGAAATTCTGTCTGTAACAAATTTAACAAAATGAAAACTATTCGTCATTCTAGTAGCATTATCTGCACAGTTACTTCTACTAAGAAATATATATATATATATATATATATATATATATATATATATATATATATATATATATATATATATATTTTTAAATACCTTTAAACGTCGGGAACTCTCGTTTTCCGATTCTGAACGCTGTGTGAGCAGCGAGTCGATTTCATCAATAAAAACCACCTGTAAAAGCAATTATATACCTATAAAATAAATTATTTAAAATTTCATTAAATTCTTAAAACTTACCGAAGGTTGGTGGACTGCAGCCACCGCAAATAATGTTCGCACCATTTTCTCGCCTTCGCCCACGAACTTGGAGGTTAACGCTGAGGCGCTTATGCTGAAGAACGTCGACTGCGATTGCGAGGCAATGCATTTGCCGATAAGCGTTTTTCCTGTGCCCGGCGGCCCAAAGAGTAAAATACCACGTGGTGGTCGACGTAATCCGGTGAAAATATCTGGCCGAAGCAAAGGGTAGACAACTGACTCCTTAATAATGGATTTGGCATAGTCCAAGCCGGCGATGTCAGACCAATCTTAGGTGAAACATTTAGTAGAAAGCAAAAAAATTAATTGTATTGTGATACTTTCTCTAAGAACCCGAAGAAATTAAATTATTAAATGTTACATTATACTAAATTCAAATTGTTTGCGTCACTGAGCGGTTTATTTATAATTGAAATTTTTTCAATTTTCTATTTAATCGCGTATTATTATTTAGAATTAATTCAATCTGTAAGATTTGGCATGTGTAACCAAATAATTGAATTAATTATGTAATTGCACTTATATCAAAATTACAAAAAAAAATAAGAAAAAAATGTAAATGCGATTAGACGCAGGGCAACAGAATTCAGTCTCCGTACATTAAATAAGAATCTTCGATCGAACTGAATCAGTTGATAAACGTTCGCGGAATCATCAACTACAAGTTTGAGCGCAAGGTGAACAGCAGTAGATGCAAAATCAACAACAACAACAACAAAAAAAGACTGTTTAAGCACGAACTAGTAAAAATAATTCAGCAAATAACAAGATCAAAATTTGGCAAATCAAATACAATAATGTCGCTATCATTTGTAATCCTCAAAAACCGTCACATCACTCTAAGTTTGATTCAACTGCTGATGACTTTAAGTGTCGTCCGCCTTATCAACGCGAGCGATCTTCAATCGGAGCTACCTGCACAACTTTCCAATACAAATATTTCGATAGACGATGTCAAAACACTGCTGCGCGACAAATGCATCCAGGTGGCGGACAACGAGGAGAAGGGAGTAGCCGCTTTTGAAAATTTCGAAAACGCAAGCGTTAAGGTCGTCGAATGCATTACGGAGATTTTCAATTACACCGCCATTCAGACCGAAATAAAGGAGGCGACGCCGCATGGCGAACTGGACGTCGTCTTTAATAAATACTGCAATAAACGGCCACAGGCGCTCGAATGCATCGAAGCATACAACGCTCAACTGATTCCCTGTCTGGATGCAGACGAACAGGCCAATCGGGACGTCTTTATGCGCATCATACGTAGTCTGCTGGATTTCGTTTGTCACAGAGGCGGTGATCAGATTGCGCTGTTCATTGCCGAGAAGGGTCCCGAATGTCTCGAGTCGAAAAAGAACGACATACAACAGTGCGTTAACAACACGTTTGCCGGGTATTTACCCGACGATGGATTGAAGAATATTAAATTGCTGCCAAAGTTCGTTTTGGGCGAGCAGCAGTGCGAAGATATCGAGCGCCTTAAATTATGCATTGTCGGAAAACTTGAGACATGTGAGGAGATAACGCCCGCCAACGTTATCGAGTCGCTATTTCGTTTTGTCAAAAAGGCGACAATTTGTCGTAACACGAATTCCGATGGCTTCGACAAGAGCACTGGGAGTTTTAAGAGTATAAATTTGCCATACGCTGTGACCCTGACTCTGGCTGCCATTTTATACTCTGAGATGTTTAGACGTCTGCAGGCATAATGGTTTTTTAAATTTTTATGTTATTATTTTGTTTTGTTAAATTGGTATAAAAAAATTAAAGTTTTTTAAAAATAAAACTAAAATAATCTCTGTTGATTTTTAGATTTTTCTAATAAAACCATAAAATTTCTTAAATATCTTGTATTGAATTCTTGCCATACTCACCTACTGGTTGGAATTTGTGCATAATTTCGTTTTCAATTTTCTTAATCATTTCCGGCTCAATATTCGCATAGCGCTCATCTGTGGTTTTGGCTTCTTCTGCATTTCGGTTTGTTCTTAAAAAATTTCACATTTCAAGTTTTAATATACAACTTTAATATGAATAAAAGTTTGCTTACTTTTCTTCCTCATTTGTGTTTGTTGTTGCTGCTGCTGCTGCCGCAGTGGGTGACACGAAATTGGAGCGCACTGAACGACGCGCTCCCAGCGTCTTCTTTATGGCTCCATTGTTATTCTGAACAGCAGCAGCTACCAAAGCATAGTTTGTTGACGATGAAGTATGGTTAAAATTTTCAGGTTTTTTACCGTATTTCTGAGAAAGAAATCAAATACTTTTGAATCATTAATGTAAAAATATGCTCTCAAAGTAAACAATTTCTTTAAGCTTCTTATCTAATAAAACATAAATACGATTTGAATGCTTTGGAATTTAAGAATTAAATTTGTTAGCCGGTTGCATATAACAATAATTTATAGTTAAATCGAAAATTTTCTACTGGTTGCATAAAACTAATGCCAAGGAATATTTGTTTATAAATTAGTTCCAGCCAATTTTGTTCGTTTAATATCGATATATAAAGTAATATAATAAAAAGTGAGCACAACAATAGAGCAGACCTTTAAATTCCTTATATCCAGCTCTTCGCGTGCTGTGCGAAATTCATTGCCAAAACTGGTCGAGGTGGAGGTCGAAGTCGAGGCAGTTTCATTACTCAATATATTCTTTTTGCTGCTGTTGTTTACAGATCGCAAAAAGTTATCAATCGTATTTCGAGAATTACCACCGCCAGCTGTATTTAACGTCTCATCTCGACGCGTATTAGAATTACTGTTCATAGTCGGCGGTGGTTTCTTAAGAAAATCCAATTGTTCGCTTGAGATCTCATTTTGGCGACACGACTCGAAGGCGCCGCGACATGGTAATTCAAAAAGTGATTCATTTATTTCGGGCCAATCAGTTTCCGTCTGCACTTGCTCTGAACCCCGTTGGAAGCCCTTGAGCATGGCTTTTACATTGAACACGCGTTTGTCTAGCCATTCCTTATTGTCTACACACAAAAGATTGGAGTTAACCACAGTGTGCAAACATTTCTTAACACAAGTGTTATTCCTAGAAAGATTCATTCATAATTTCGTAAGTTGAAGAAAAAAAAACGGATGTTAGTGAAGAAGAACCTCCTCAAATCTTGTACAAGTTGGAGTTTGCGGTGTCCAGCATCCGTCTCGTCATTTTCACCTTTAAATCGTAACCACATTTCGTATTTATCCAGTTTTGACTTGCAACTGTCGCACTGACTTTGGTTTGTACTAGTCATTGTTTATTATTATTTAATTAAATTATTGAAAACTTCGCTTAAAACTAAACAAATTGTCTTTTGTTTACAAATTACGCGCCACTTGAATTCGTCTGTCGCATCTAGTCATTCACAACAGCGTTGATCACTCGCTACTTTCCGACCGACGAGTTAACTTACTTCATCTACTTTACGCTAGATGGTAGGTTGTTTTTTTTAATTCCAATGTATATGTGGTAAGATTACAAATACTGGCTGACAATATCTCCCTTAACGGTTCCATGTTATAATATTAACAAGAAATGATAGAGGTCAAACGGACAGGCGGAACTCAACTGATTAGCACCTTGAATTTTTGAAAAAAAAAAAACGTTTGTGGATATTTTGGCGTCCGAATTATGCTATTAGTAAGTGGCGCTCGGGAATTTTTTTCCTTTTGCGTAAAAACTTGTCTAACAGAAGTAAGTTTAAGTAATGGACCTAATATGCACACTCAGAGTGCAAATAAAAATTCCAGAAGCTGTCTTCCGTCAGCTTCTTAAAAGCTTTTTATTAATGGAAATTTCACACAGATAAATTCTATCTAAGATTCTTCTTAATTTAAGCAATTTTTTTTATAATATTGCATAAAGTTTGCTTGTGCGATGGTGAGATATAGCATAAAAAACAATTCAATAGTTAAAATGGCAACCAAGTATTCAATTGAAACGCGTGCCGCATTCAATTGACAACCAAGTTCAGGAGGCCAATTAAAACTACTATACAAGTCCAGACAGGGTGATTTAAATCGAAATGCTATACACAAAGTAACTATGATCGAGCAATCGTCTGCGAAGACGCCTGTATCGTCTGTATCTGCGTCCTTCATTTGATCAAACAATGTTGCATGCGATTCATGTGAAAAACTGAAAATGAAACCTCTTGATTCAGTCGTCACGTACGAAGGCTTTACAACGGAAGTCAGAAGTTTGTCGGACCGAACGTACGATATATATATATATATATTTCGAAATAACTGGAGCTGGTTTGTTGTCTTGGGTAGTGCCCGCCCTAACTTGCATAGTTCTATTAGATAATCTGAATCACTTTCGAGAATCGCCTACTCGCGCTTATCACGAATACCTGGTGTTGACTCACGTTACGCAAACACCGAAATAGTTTACACCCAAAGAAAAATCGAGTCATATGTATATCAACAAAAAGTTTAATTCAAAAGTTTTCTAATTCGAAGTTAAGAACTTTTTGCAAGCGATTGTAAATTTATTTAAATTAAAATAAAATTTAATTTATAATATTTTGGAACTAATATTTTTCCGGTGTGTACAGGTACACAGGTGAATAATTTGTGTTGCCTCAAAGCAAGGTTTCCGCTTTAACTTATGCCTACCACCACAGACCGCAGACATACATACATATACATACATATACATATGTACATTTAGGTAATTGTGGTAATGGTTTAAACAAATAAACACACCAACCGACTTACTCTACTCTCGAGATTTGTATCTGAAACGCCTTATCACTTGACAAATCTGACAGATCGCAGACGTGGAACTATTAGATTAAATTCGTTAAAAACGCGCAGCATTAGCGACGCAACTTGCAGTCGCGTTTTATGGACCATTAGCGCCAGTTACCAACCAACCTCCAACTGCAGAGTTATACGATTTTAGTTGCACGATTTCAATACGAAAAAAAAAAAACGAAATGTGTCTTCCACGTACGGTGACGGGTGTGACAATTCAGCGTATTGCTGCCGTTGTTGGTAATTGCAGTTGCCATTGTTCAGTGTTCCAAAAACGTTATTCCCATCGCAGTTCGTTTGCTCTTCTCATTTCCAATGTCATTTAGGCAATTTGCTTTGTTTGAATTTCGGCCTGATGTTTGGCATTACACCGGCGCACATGCAGCTCTATCAGTCGGCGGAGACACCACTCAATCGACCAGTTGATCTCAATGCCGCAACATGGATCTCTGGGTTTTTGTTTCTGGGCGCTGCAGTGGGATCGCTCTGCCTTGGCACGGTTTCAAAACGAATCGGACCAAAGTCGGTGCTGCTGCTCAGTGGTCTTCTGCAAATTGTAAGTCTCCGCTGTTAAATGCATCTCCTATTAATTCAATTCAACTGGCCTAATTTAGATCAGACAACTTCTCAAATAACATCTCCCAATTTGATTTAATTTGATTTCCAGTGCGCTTGGTTCTGCATCCACTTTGCCTACGACATTTTACACATTTACGCGTCACGTCTGGTCGGCGGTATTGCGGCCGGTGCCGCTTTTGCGGTTCTGCCCATATACATATCGGAAATTCGCGAAGATTCTAGCTGCGGTCCACACATTGCCTCCATCGATCAGTGGCGCTCACTGGGTATTTTAATTGGTCTCGCCATGGGCGTCTATTTGCGTTACGAGATCGTTTCCATTGTTGGCATTTGCTGTTCGTTTGTATTCACCATGACGTTTCCCTTTGTACAGGAGAGTCCGTATCACTACATGAACAAGGGTGATCTGCCATATATGGAGAAATCATTGCGTTGGTTTCGCGGCATACGCGATCTTGATGATCGCAACAATCCTGAATATTTACAAGAACTGGCAGAATTCAAGAGCGCGATGCAGGCTGATCGCCAGCGTATAGCTGAAAGTGGAATGTCGCGTGCTTACGTTCTGAAGATGTCCGTCATTTGTTTGGTTCTTGCCGTGGGTGCACAGTTCAGCGGCATTTATGTGATCTTCAATTATGCCGCCGTGATACTTGCCGATGCGGATGCGATATTCAATGCCGACGTGAATGTCTTGATTTTGGCCGGATTTCAGCTTATCGGCGCTACCATAGCAGTTTGGATAGGATCGACAATTAGCAGAAAGGTAAATGCGTCGAGGTTGAGAGGTCGATGCAAGACGATTCATTGGGTACATTTTAATCGAATTTTGACATCTCTTTGTTTATATTTACTCCAGATACTCTTTTGCATAACGGCGCTCATTTGCACTCTGTCGCTGATTTCTCTGTCGCTGTTCCTGGTCAATGGCAATCATTGGCAAATAAATCCGATGTGCACGCCGTGGTTGTCACTCGGTTTGCTGTCGCTGCATATGTTGGCCGCAAATATTGGTCTATATCCGTTGGCAACGATTATTATGAACGAATTGTTACCCCCAAAGGTACGAGTATATTTGCAGTGACATGCAAAACCGCACAAATCTATTCAACCTTTATTCATGTGATTATACCATCAACAGTTGCGCACGACGCTGTCAAGCTCAATGTTGGCACTTTCCTGGCTGCTTGTGTTCCTGCTCATCCAGGTAACTAATTGCGATTTTCGATTTTTGCCATATCACAAATAAATAACGTGTGATGGTCACTTTAACAGTACTTTCATAATATCACTGCGGTTGTTGGTGTTCCCGGTTGCTTTTGGCTCTTTGCTGGCGTTTGCGGCAGTGTTGCCATTATCGCTTGCTTTTTACTGCCGGAAACACGTGGCAAGTCTCTGGAGGATGTCCAGCTGCAAATGGGTTATGCGGCGAATGGAAATGTCGCTAAAATCACGACAGTCACAAACGGTCACATTACGCATGACTATATCTAAATTAGAATTACATACAATATTTGCAAAGCAACTTGAGTGCTTACTTGCGAATCGATTGAACAGTTTAGTGTAATTATTTGAGCTTTAGAAGTTTATTCTAGGAATTAAAGACAATTTCGAGATTGAGATGAAAAACGTTTGAATAATTTTTTTTATGCAATTTCTTTTGAATGATTTAAAGTCGATGGAAATGTCCAATAATAAATAGTTGAATGTAATATAATTCGAAGAAAAATATGTATTATTTTATTTTAAATTTTTCGAAATTTTTGTTAAGAAAAAAAAATATTTAAAACGATTTCCTTTATAAGAATAAAACACTCAAACCAGCGATTTTATTGTTCCTTCTAGCAATCATGTATTCAAGAGCTAAAAGTCCGAATAATAACTAGTAAGAGAATTATTTTTGGCTATACCATTTCATATAAAAAGTATATTTCATGTTCAGCCACAAAAATTGCTTATTATTTATAGCATGCCCGGCATGCCACTTAAAAAAATGGTAGCAGAACTTCCCGGTACTTCCGTTAGTTAGCGGAACTTCTCGGTATTCACCGTTGTAGCGATTCTGAGTTATGGCTGTGAAATTATCGGCATACAAACTCAGAAACAAAATCCCAAATTTTTAGGAGCAATATTAGCGGAATAATCGAATATTTGAACTTAGTTTTACAAATTGTGGGCGTAATAGGAGGGCGTGGCAAAACCTAAGTTGGCGTGAGCATAACAACTTCCCAAATTTTCATCACAATCGGATCAATGGTTTAGGTACAAAGAAAGAATGAAAGATAGAAAGAAAGAAGAATTCATTTATATATATATATATATATATATATATATATATATATATATATATATATATATATATATATATATATATATATATATATATATATATATATATATATATATATATATATATATATATATATATATATATATATATATATATATATATATATATATATATATATATATATATATATATATATATATATATATATATATATATATATATATATATAGATTTTCAAAATATTTTAATTAGCAATCAGCGATATTCTTATCAGCCGATCCTGCATCTTTTTTTTTATCAGTAATTTGAGTTACGATTCGAAAGTTGAAAACTAAACTTTAAAACTATTTTTATTTAATTGTTTACTACAAAATATACGAAGTAATTTGTACGATTTTGCACTTAACCTCTGCTTGAAAAATAGAAACAAATAATTTTCATCGGTATCTCTTAAACACAGCGACAGTAATCGGTCGGTCAGTCAAACAGACTGATGAACTGACGAACGATCATCATTCAATCGACTCGATCGCTTATGATTTACATATGTATGTATGTCACGTATTTTTTAAAGCAATATTTGCCATATTTGACCATTGTCTCATATTTCTGACCAAGGGCGATTTTTCTAAAGTATCTGCACAAAATTTAGTAACTAGAAAAAATATTATGTGATATCTTTTATAGCTGACTTTTCCAAATGAATCTGTCTGCAATTACTGATAATGCTAAATAATGAAATGGTTTCCATTAGAAGCCCTTAACAATTTTGTTAAGAAATTGTTAGTTTTTAATAAGGTTTTACAACAAATTCTGCGAGTAATTAAAAAAAGTTTTTATTAAATATTTTTCTTTATATAATAATAATTGAGAGATTTATAAAGCTTCTTTAAGGAATTTTTCAAATAGCAATGACTAAACCCAGAAGGCCTAAATTGGGTACTTCAAAGTGTATACGTCTCTTTTTCGACCTGCCTAGTTAAATAAGGGCCAAACAGTTTGTCAACAATTATTTCTTTATAAATATAATTTTTAAGCAAAAATTGGAATATAATATTTTTTTTTCAAATTTAGACATTTCAAGTTCACTTGGCACTAAAATTGTCATACCAAAAATTCTTACACATCATAGTGTAATAAATTTAAGGTGAGGAGAGAAGAAAAAAATGTCTCTCTCCACCTCGATATTGTTTCTCTCTTTGGAAATGAAATAGTTGCTACAAAATTATTTATTTAATAAAAACAACAACAATGTAGTTTGTTGTCAAAAATAAAAAAATAAAAAGCCAGAAAATCAAACTTTCAAATCAGACAGAAATCGAGGTGAGTTCGCTCAATTTGAGTTCTCATTTCTACTTTGGAAACATTATATAATATATATGGACATAGTAATTAAAATCATTAATCGTAAGCAAAATATTTAAGATTCGAATGAAACTATCAAAATTAAAATTGTTTTGTAATCGATTGTGTGTTTGTTGTTATTTAATGCTAAATTCACCCGGTTAGCATTAGCTAAAAGCGTTTTTTAAACAAAAAATCAAGCGTATGTACTAAAATTATTTAAAAATCGGAAATATGAAACAGTTTTGTTTTGTTTTTGTTGTTATTTTAAATCAGCTGTCGAGTAATTGAAGTTTGCTCATTTTTTATTATCCATTCAAATCAAAATTTCCTTTGGTTGGCTAAATATGGGACAATAACGTCATTTGTATAATTCTAACATAGTTTTTTGTTTGTTAATTGTGTACTATATAAATGAACAAAGGAAATGTTTATTCTCCTGAATAATTCTCTCTTTCGATTGAGCAGGTTTTAATAAATTAAAATTCCATCAATGAAATATTTTGCATTTCTCTTCAGATTTAATTAAAAACTGTTAAGAGAATTATCTTAGGCTATGACGAAGCTCAAATATCCTCCGCAATTTTAGAGATACTTAACAAAATTTTCTTGTTGTAGCACATATGTGAGATATAGTACTCGTATGTCTCTAATATAAGTGGGCGTTGTTCTTATCTAACCACGCCCATTTTTTGTGAGTAATTTTATGTTACTCTTTAAGTGTTGAATATCGAATTTGAACTGATATCTGGTTAACTAAACAGGAACTATTTTTAATAATATTTGTTCAATTAAAAATGGAAAAGTTTTGTATGGGAGGTGGAAGTAGTTGTGGTCCAATCACGCCCATTTTTTTGCTAGTAATTTCATGTTACTACTAAACACCGAATTCAAATTAAATATCTACACTGGAAATTTTCCTATTAATTTTGTTCCCTTATTAAAAGGGTGGAGTTTGTATCGGAGGTGGAGTAGGTTTGAATTGATCTTGCTCATCTTAGAAATAAATTTCGATATCTCCTAAAATACGGATGTAATCGCTGGGACAGAGATTTGGACATCGTTAAATAGAATCAAAACTCGACGCTGGTCATTTGGAAATATACAGGTATATATTCATATCTACCACCCCTCCTTATAGGCGTTACAAATTCAAGAATAAACTCGGTATACCCGTGTACGTGCACTTGCACATGGCGAAGGGTATAATTAGAAATGCCAACTAATTGCAAGCCACATTTGTTTACATTCTTATCAATCTCGGTTCGATACAATTAAGTGATTAAAATAAAAGCAAAAATATTTGCCTTGTGTTCAGCGTTGCCAGATCGTTGCTGAAATACAGGCAACTTGGACATCTTACAAAACTATTATAAATACATTTTATTAATTTTTATTTATTTGCGATAAGTTTTTTTCGATTAAAAAACTTCATTCAGTCTTGGAAGAAAAAATTTAAAACTATCAATAAGAAAATATTACATTTAAAAATCGGTTTTCAATATATTACTTCGTTTATATATGCCCACATCTAATTAATAATTAATTGATAAATAATTCATTCAAAAATTATTTTGAAAAAATTCATTTTAATGATAATTTCTATAATGAAATATTTGGTCAATGATATTTTTTGTCTTTTTTTTTTCAAATTTAATTAAACGTGTGCATCACAAATTAAATTACAACGATTTCATAACGATTGAATAAACACCACACACACACACACACGCACACCCCCACGACTCCATCATTCACGTTTCTTACAGCAAAAACAAAAGGGATTGGCACGAGTATCACACACACACACCCATTTGTTTTTGTACTACAACAATTAATGCCGTGAGGAGTTTCGGTAGCCAAGTGCCACTTTATCAGCAACACAATTATTCATTTTATTCTATTTGTTCGTTTGATAACTCCTAGAGTAAAGCAAATATTTCATTGTATTTAAATATTTAAATCGTACACACAATGACATGGAACATTTTTAAAATTAGCATTGCGATTAGGCACGGATAAATGCCTTTATGCTTTTATTGTTTCGTATATATAGTATAATATATATTTAGAGATTCTTTTCGCTTCACATTCTAATCGCATACAATGCACTAACAACACTCACAGCCGACCGAATCAGCAACCATCACAATGCCAACAGTATGCACTGTCGGAGTAGTGATAACGACGATAACAGAGAGATTACTCTCGTCTGGCTGTGGCTAACGTAGCGCGTTGCCGGATAGACTCTGCTATATATATTTGTATACAAATGTAGTTGACAAATTCAGTTTACGTTTTCCTTTGCGTAGAATGAACGAGGAGGTTCCGGAGTCGCCAATTCCACATCCTCACAAATTGAAATCTGTTTAAAATCATAAATTAAAAACTAAAAAAATAAAATAAATATAACAACAACAACAATTGTTACAAAGTTGAAAGTGAAATTAAGAAGAATTTTAAATAAATTTGAATTCTTCTATTAATAAACTTTAATAGAGTGCAAAAAAAGAGTTAATTAAAAATAAAAATGGTTGAAAGTGAAGTGAAGCGTCAGTATCTGGCCGGAATATGTGGTTAGTTATAAGTTTTTAATAATAATATTGTAATTATTTAATTTTTGAACTCGAGTTAATTAAAAAAATTATATTTAGCAAATCGGTTGTTACATTTTTTTGAATATATAACTTTCCATGCTAAACAAAAGCCATTAAAATGCCTTCCATCTGGTAATATTTTAGGAGATTTGATGTTCAACACCTCAACGTCTTTATTCTCTTTTAATCATTGTAGCTAACTTTAGAGTATACGAACCGACTTTGAAGGGTTTCGAGGCGTTATTAATGTGAAATGTTGAATCTAAGATTTCTGCAGGTTGAGCTACAGATCTGCATTATAGTATTAGCTCAATTTGTCAAGTAAATAAAGAAGGTCTACAGCCTACAATATGCTGGCTTTAACAACAGCGTTTTCTGTCTGTCTTAAGTCCAATTTGGTATACTAATTGCTAAAAATGAGCTTCAGCTCGTACTAAATCTTTTATATAGGCTCTTACTAGTTTAACTACAGATTTTTAATATTAAAATGTAATGTTATATACTTAGGTGAGCATCGTTAATTAAGAATTTCACTTCGTTAATCCGAGAAAAGTTAACAAAAAACTTAACTTGGTTAAGTTAATTTCTTTAATCTCGTTTAAAAGTTAACGCCGTTAAAAATTTAAACTACAAGTTAAAATTTCAAAATGTAATTAAATTCGTGTTTGAGTTAGTTTTTATCTATTTAATTCTATTTAATTATTTATATCCAAGAAGGCAGAATCTGTCAGTTAATCATTCGATTTGCCCTAATTCAATTCTTAATTTTTCCTTTCTTGTTATTGATTTTATTCTTTAAATTATTCGTTTTAAATTTAACTAACTTGAATTAACGGAAGAAATTTAACGCGAGTTAATTAACTTTTTATTGGTTTTAGAAATAAACGGGAAAGTTTAAAATTAACAAACAATTTAACTTCGTTAATTAACTTTTAAATTTTTAACTAGTTCGTGTCCAGCTTTGGTTATATATGTACATATTTACTTATGAAGTTAAACAAAAAAACACGTTTCGATGTGTTTGCGTGATTGCTTTGCTGCAATAATGAGCTTGTTCGAACATGATCGAACAGGTTCTATAAGCTGAATTTTCAATAGAGAGAATCAGTGTTGGGAAGGAGCAAAAATTTTCAAAGTTTAAGCAAAAAAAAAATTAATATAAATAAAAGTGAAATTAAATGAGTCTAGACCTAAACCCGATATCCTTAAAAAATTTAAAAGTACTAAACTTTAACTGTACAAAAATCAAAGTAAGGAAGCTCCACGTGCCGTTTCGTATATCAAAATAAATTCGTAGAGACATTTCAAGGGACAGACCCGACCAATATGGGACGATTAGTCATTGTAGTCATTATACCCTATGTCCACTAAACTTTGATTTTTAAAACTAAAATATATTTGTTGTAATTATATTTTAATAAATATTTTAATAAATTGAGTACAGAACCCAATAAATAAACTAATTGCAATCGAAAGTGTATTAAAATCAAATCGTCGCTACGTGATATTCTAAACTAAATTCTATTGTGAAGTTTATAGCAGAGATTACCCAAAATGGATATAGGCTCATCAAATGTAGCGATCTAACCATGTCCGTCTGCTGTCTATCCATCTATCCATCCATCCATTCATCGTTATTTTTAACGCCAGAGCGGAAAAATCTTTAAGATATTGAGCTGAAATAAATGTACACGTCCACTTCCAAAGGAAATACCGTCAGCTGAGTTCCAGATATTAAGTTAAAATTTTGATTTATGGTAGAGACAAGTCCACTTCTAGAAAATAGTAACTTTTACTTTTTATATTAGAAAATTAATTTAAAAAACTTTTATTAATGAGGTCAATTAACAAAAGTTGGTAAAACCGATTACCTAAATAATATTGTTACATACGGTGGTGGGTCTAAATGTGATCCTTCCACGATTACTTTTCGGCAGATAGTAGATATTGTCAACCTCTTCTGCGGTAAAAGAATAATATCTCCTTTTACAATTCTTATTGGAATTATCATGGGCGTAACATTGATGTCAAATAAATCGGCCTGGGAGTAAGGGGTTTGGTCCAATAAACGATTTAGGGGCTTACACTCATGGGGATTATGTTCCACAATTTTAAAATAGTCTAGAGATACTTATCTGCATTTGATTTGCAATTCAGTGAAATATTTATAGAGTATGCTAATTTCAGTAGAATCCAGAAATACTAAGTGTTAGAATTCCATATCAAGAAACAACGCCCCGTATTAGATAAGCGTTAGCGTTGATTTAAGTTTCGCGTTGGTTTCGTTTCGTTTTGTTTTAGTATTCTGCAATTTCTATGCAGCTCATTTGCATTTAGATTATTTAAGGAACAACCTTAATCTTGACACTAAAACTGTCATGGCGACCGCTTATCTAAAAAATTAAGTTACAACTTAAAGCATTATCTTTTATTTACAATTTAATCCAAAGGAATATTTCGCGGGGAATTTAAAATTCTCAAACACATTGTGCGAAAAAGAGAGCATCTTCAGCTTGAAGTTCATGGGCGAAGTTTTTTTTTAGTCTTTAAAAACTTCTAGAAGCCAAGGAAAACGAAAGTTTTCTTTTATCAGAGATCAGATAAGAATTCCTAATATCCAAGCTATTTTTGTTTGCTACATTTAAAGTTAACATCATCTCGATATCGTATGGCGCATTCATTGGTTGGCCATCGGCCAGTTTTCTCGTCTTACAATCGGCCGATAGTCCACTGGACACCGGACCAATGACAGCCAACGAAGCAGGCTGGGTCGGTTCATCGCTTTGCATTGGCGGTATCGTTGGAACTGTGTTCTTCGCCTGGTGTGCCAACAAAATCGGACGGAAGCGTTGTCTGTTGCTGGTAACGCTGCCATCATTTGTAAGTTTGAAAGTCGAATCGATGATATTTAGAAATGAAAGTGATTTAATGGTTATGACATATTTTTGTTTTAGATCGCCTGGGTGATGATACCGTTTGCCAGAAGTCCGACACATTTAATAATGTCGCGAATTTTGGGCGGATTTGCCGGCGGTGGTAGTTTTGCCGTTATACCAATTTACGTAACCGAGTTTTCCGTGAACAGGTTAGTAGGCTGAGTGGCACTTAACGGTTATATCATAAACGTCTTAACAACATTTTTTGTTTTGTGTATATCAAAAAAAAAAGGGTTCGCGGCACTTTAGGCTCATTTCTGGTACTCGCCTGCAATGTTGGCGTCCTGTGTGCATTCGTCTTGGGCTACTTCTACTCATACGGCATCGTTGCTTGGATTTTATCACTGCTGAGCTTAGCATTTGTTTTGTGTTTCTCTTTTCTGCCCGAGACACCGCAATATCTTATGTACCAGCATAAAATTCAGGTATGATTCAGATTTGATGTGGAAGTTTAAGCCATATAATGAATTCCGATTTTATACAATTACAGGAAGCGGAGAAGGCATTCCGCTACTTTCGTAATGTACGCGGTGCAGCTGCCCAAGAACTGACCGGTGACTTAAAGTTCGAACTGGAGAAACTGAAGCCCGATGAGAAGAAATCAAATGACAATGACGATGCCGTCACTTGGAAGGATTTCAGTAAGTCACATATAAATCGAAAGTCTGGATTGATAAATGTAGCGATATATTAATAATGATTTGTATAAACCTGTCTCAATTCATTTAGATAATCATACAGCTCGCAAGGCCTTCCTAATCGGCATCGCCCTAATGGCGCTCAATCAGTCGTGCGGCTGCTTTGCCATGCTTAACTATACGGCCACCATCTTCCAACAATCCGGTTCGAATCTGTCACCAAATGTGGCTGCTATTGTGGTGGCCGCCATTCAGCTGATCGGTTCGTTTGTGTCTACTCTACTGGTGGAACGTGCTGGCAGAAAGGTGGCATCTTCTTTTTATCTCCTTTTAAGTAGTTCTTATTTATTTAACAATTTGTTTACTTGGTATTTACAGCTTCTAATTACCGTGTCCGCTGTTGGCACTGGCTTGGGACTCGCCTGTCTCGGTATCTACAGTTATCTCAGCTTTCTGGGCTATAACACGGAATCCTTTCTTTGGGTGCCTGTCGTCAGTTTCTCATTTTCGATTTTCGCCGCATGTTGTGGCGTCTTAACTCTGCCGTTTTTGGTGATTTCGGAAATTATGCCACCAAAGATTCGGAACTTGGGCAACATGATTTGCATGTTGGTGGTGTGGTTCTTTGCGTTTCTCATGATTAAGGTGCAACTGCAATAGTTTTTTTTATTTTTTTTTTTTGTTTTAATATATTTTTAACATAAATTTCAGTTGTTGCCGACAATGGTTGAGGTCCTCGGCATGCATGGCATGATGTTTGTCTTCTCCAGCTGTTCGTTTATCGGTGCAGCTTTTATTGTCATCATTCTGCCGGAAACAAAGGGCAAGAGCATCGAAACGATTCTGTCATTGTTGTGATATACATTAAGCACTGAAATAACAAGAATAATAATTATGATATGTAGCTCTAGAGCGCGAGAAGAGCCTTCGCCTAGATTTATCATAGTATTAGGTATTATATGTTCAAAGGTATTATATGCGCATATATGTTAATCTCTTTGTAAGACTTGGTTCTTTTGTACAAATCTTCGTTAATGTTTTTTTATACAATTTTTATTTTCTAATAAATTTATAAAAATGTTCTTTATATGAAATTGTACGAGTATTTCACTTTACTGAACTCAACAAAGGTGTACTTTCAAGTATGCATTCTTGAGATTATTGATAGAAGTATAGAAAAATGTTATAGATAGCATAGTGAAAAATCACGAAAGAAGGCCGACTATATAAATGCATAACTCAATTTTCATTTTTGATCAGAAATATAACTAGATAAATATCTTTAGAATAATTTAGGGACTTTCTTGTCATGATTCTTTTAATTTTAACATGATCAATTGAAATGCGAAAAGTTTTCATATACTAAAATACTCGGTATCTTGGTAATTGTTACCTTTATAAGTTCAGTTTGAATTTCATAATTCCACACAAGAGAAAAAATAGTTTCTAGAAAACTTAAGTCCGATTATGAAGTTTGGATTGGCATATTAATGTTTCTTTCATAGATACTCGTAAAATAAAGCATACTTCTAAATTTTATTAATTCAGTTAGGAACATAGTTCATATATGGTTGTTAGAATTCAAAGGAAAATACAAAAGATGATTTTTTTTTCTTTTGAAAGTAGAGTCAATTCTAATCATCAGTACACCCAAAAAAAAAATTCACCAGAAATCACTGTAAAAAATACTAGAATTAATGTTAATTTTCAGCTCCCGGGCAAATTGTAAATAACACATGCATAGTCATGCATAGCTACATGTCTCTATTATAAGTGGTTCTTATCGGATTACGCCCCTTTTAACTTAGTAGTTTTGTGTTCCTGCCGAAGTTTTTAATACCGAATTTAAACCGGTTATTTACACCGTAACTATTTTCAATAATTTTTTTCCGCATATTAATTGGTGGTTTGTACGGGAGGTGGGCGTGGTTTCTATCCGATTACGCCCATTTTTTGTGAGCAGTTTTATAAAATACTAAATTTAAACTGATCTGATCTTGCACATCTTGCACTTAGGAGCACACATACCAAATGGGACAGTGCACTTGCACTTGGCGAAGGGTATACAAATTATCAATCAGATATTGTATTTTTGAATGTGCTCATTATATTCTTAGAAGTATTTTGATATGGATTTCATGCGTATTTTACCGTATAAAGCAAATTGTTTATGTGATTCTGATATTAAAAATGTTATCCTGTCATGAATTTAGAATCATTCACACTTTTTTAAATGTAATTTTTATTAAAATTGAGGCAGTTGCACACGATTGAAAAAATAATTCCAAGGGTATCTTTGACTAAAATAACCATGAATGTGATTTGTAATTGGAAAAGAATCGGTTAATCATTTGTTGAAATTTCACTATTAACTGAATTTTATTGAGATTATGTTATAAATATTTGCTGCTTTGATTTATATATAAATCAATTTCATTTTTAGGTTAGATCGAGTATTTCCAACTTAAAGTCTCCCAAAATTATCTTTTTCAAGACAAGACAAGAATTTGTAAAAATGGATCACCAAAAGAATAAACTACAAGAGAGGATCAATGAGTTACTTTTACAGGATTATGTGTTTTGTGATGTTCAAAAATGTTTAACTAAAAAAAATTTAAAAGGTTAAATTTAACATACTTGCCCATTTAAATGAGACTGGGCTGATCAGTCTTATAAATTTTAAAACAACAGCAACAATACTGTCCAATTTATCAGACCGGACAGCGTTGTTTCGGAATACGCTACTATTCCTCATCACCGTTAGTTTGCTTGGTGCAGCTTCATAAATGGTTCGTTCGATTTCATTTCGTTTCAGCAAAGAATCGCAGATGTTAATTCGGTCCATTAAATTTTTCACAGACAATTCATGTGGTACCCAAACATCGAGCTCCTTTTTGTAGCCAGCCTTTTTTTTTATATGGATCAAAACCGTTTGATGATGAATGTTTTGTTCCTTAGCGATGTCATGGCTGCTTATGTGACGGTCCTGGTCAATCTTTTCCATAATTTCATCGACTTTTTCAACGATAGGTCGACCGGAGCGAGGTGCATCTTTCACATCGAAGCGAACGAACCATTGTTGTGCTACACGAGCTGATACAGCATCGTCTCCGTAAACTTCACAAATTTCAATGAAGCTTAAAATGTCCCTTTCCAACACCATACAATGTGATTGGTAGCACTGGAGATAGACGACTCCTACGACATTTATTGACAAAATAGGAAAAGACTTTTTCGACAAAAAAAATTATTTCGTGTGGAATTGTAAATACTCGAAATGATTTCAATCCAAAAATCAATTTTGGGCGGCAAGAAGTTTGCCGGGTCACCTATTTTTTTAAATTTTTGATGAAGTTTCTAAACTTTTCTATTTAAATAAATTTGTCATTAAAGATTAGTGGGTAATGTACGTGTTGTGCATTTAGTTGGGGATTGCTGTACCCAAACAAATAATAAAAATAGATTTATCATTAGTGTCTAAATAAGTATACTCGTACTGCAAATCTCTGTGAGGCATTCGAGAACAACAATTTAACGTGTGCAACTCTTGATTAGATTCCATTATTTGTGCAATTCATCTCGGCGCCAGTGAACATCAAAATAATATTTTTGTTGTTGTTGTTGTTGTTGTTGTTTTCAAACGCTTATCGGACGTCGTTCGTCAACCGAAGAACTTGGCAAAAAGAAATACTGTCGGCAAACATCCAACTGACGACTGCGTTTCGAATCTTGAAACTAATGCCGCGCGCGACTCATATGAACTTGACTAACGGCAGCGGCAGCGTCGGCGTCAGCGGCAACGGTCTTTGGAGTTTATAATTTCACTACTCTACTCAAAGTATTGTAGTGTACGCGTTTAAGCGCAGCCGATTCAGTAGTCCATTGGATGCCAGACTAATAAGCAGCTCAGAAGACAACGACTACGACTACGAGACTACGCCAACATCATCAACCATTGACGGAGCGCGCTTTCGACGCTTTCAATTGATCGTTTGTTTGTTTTTGTTTTGTTGGTTTATTTACAAAACTTTACAAAGATGCGTAAAAGTCTAAAATTGGGAAAACTATTCGAGCGTCCGGACAGCATTCTGAATCGCTCATTTCGAACGCAACTGCTGGCAGCACTAACGGGTAATTACATTGATTCAATTTTTTTTTTTTTAATTTCCATGGAAGCATTTGTGGTTCATTAATGGACGCGACTTAAGTTGCTTTCAGTCAATATCATAACCTTTTCGCATGGCATTGGCATTGGTTGGTTCTCGCCCACTCTCACCAAGCTACAGTCCGTCGAGTCGCCGCTGGACTTTCCGATTGCCATTGCACAGGCCTCGTGGATTGGCTCGCTGATCGGCCTGGGCAGTCTCTGCGGCAATATCGTTATTGGCGTTCTACTGGATCGCGTTGGACGCAAGATTTGCATTTACATTGTTGCAGTGCCGCATATCGTGAGTGAATGAATGAATGAGTTTAGCGAGAAGTGCGAAAAGTGAAAGTCTGACATAATCGTTTGGAATCGCTCTTTTTTGCATTTCGCGAATTTTTAGTGTCTCTGGATTTTGATATACTGTGCTCGCAGCGTTGAGTTTCTCTATGTCGCACGTTTTTTGGGTGGCTTCACCGGTGGTTCCAGCTATGTGGTGTTGCCGATTTTCATCAGCGAAATCGCCGATACGCGGTGAGTTGGAGACCTTTTATTTACGAGTGTATGAGTATGATTCATTTCTGATAAGTTAGTCAAATATTGGTTAACGCTCACTGATAGAAACTTTTTAAATCAAACATCGTCTCGGTTCAACATTTCTATTGATTGTAGTTAATACAAATTTGCATATGAAATTCTTTGAGAGATTAATACCGAAGAGATAAGAAATTATTGTCTGTGGCGGAATTTAAGACTTTTTTGAAGAGTAAATTGAAGAGAGTGTGTAAATTTAAATTAACATCTGTCCTAAATTGTTTAAAATTATAAACAAATATTTGACACAGCTTCCTTAGAAGAGTGTGGGCCGAGCACCAATAATTTAATTGGCTATAACTTTTTTATTTATAAACCATGTTAAACACTTCTTGGGCATGAATTTAATGATTTTTATGAACTATCAGTTTTGGAACAGAGTAAAAGATTTCACTATTGAAATATGACTTCGGAAATTAATAACACCTAAACGGCAAATGTAGCCACCGTCGAGCGCTTTACAACAATAAATCGGTAATGAACATCGGGCATCAAATGCCAAAGTTATGATAAACAAGTAAGAGAATTATCTTAGGATATGCCGAAGCACATATACCCTTCGCAATTTCAGTGATACGAAAAAATTTGTTTGTTTTTTTAGCACATAAGTGCTTTATGTCTTTATTATAAGTGGGCGTTGTTCTCATTGGATCACGCCTAGATTTCAATAGTAGTTTTGTGGGTCTACTAGACTAGACTAGTAGACAGACAGACAGACAGACAGACAGATAGATGGATAGATAGATAAACAGACAAGGCTAGATCGACTTAGTTTTTCATCCTGACCAAGTTTTTAATGAGGGTCGTCCGATAAATACTTAGCCACAAAAGAAAAACGAGAATTCTAGAAAACTTTCTATTTACTTCGTATTTCCCAATATAGTAACGTAAATAGGTTCCAACTTTCAATTTTTAAGTTTACAAACTACAATTCCTGACAAAATTGAATTTTGAGAAAGGATCTCTCGATCATTTGACGGACAAACTTAAATTGTTCATTTATTTTGCAAGCCGTGCACCACCACCAGGCGCACAAAATATAAAGTAAGGCAGAAACGAAAAAAAAAGCTAATTTCGGTTTTTTCTCTTTCTCTTCTCCTTCAGATCGCATTAACACACAATTGCTTTGTTTTTGTTCGACTTGTTCCTTCCTCTCTTGCCAATGCTTGTGCGGAAGATCTCTCTCTCTTCTTTGTACCGGAGAATAAATTTGTTAGTGAAAACAACAACATGAACTCTATGCATTGTTGTTGTGAGTTCGAATGAAATTGTCGACATTTCAATTTGGCTGCGTGCTACTTTCTTTCTACTTTGTGCGCCTAGTATGAAAATGAAAAATGGTTCAAAAATTTAACTCAAACTCTTTTTTTTTTGCTCTGAGCAAAAACCGATAAATCCAATTTTGGAAAAAATGAGTTTTCTTATGATTATTATCCGATCACGCCCATTTTTTTTGAACAATTTTGTAGTAAATACCATATTAGAACTGCATATCAGCACTAGAACTATTTAAATAAATTTTTTCGCACGGAAAGGGGCGCTTTGTATGGGAGGCTGGTCGAAGTTTTGATCCGATCTTGCGCATCTTTGAACGTAGCCTCCGTTTGGAGAATGGTAGCTCACATACATAAATTTCAGCTCGATAGCTCTTAAGCTACGGCTGTAATCGCTGGGGTAGACAGTCAGACAGACATATGGACAGACAGACGGACATCGTTAAATCGACTCTAAATCCGTCTCTGAACTTTTATATACATACTTTGTTATACCTACCACGCCCCCTTCTGGACGTTGCAAACGGAAGAACAAACTCAATATAAGAAGGGTATAAAAAATAATTTTGGAGGTTTTAAGCGCGGTCCCAAAAAACTATCTTCTTTTGGTCCGAGATACTCTCTGTATAAGCTCTCAAATAGGCGGTGGTTTTTTTAAACTTATATTCAAATGTCGACCGACCTGGACTATTCGGTATACTCGTATTCTTTTTGGGTAGAAGTTTGTAACGTTCAAAAAACTCAAGACAAATTTAGGAATATACTCGTAAATTCTTGATCATAATCAATGACAGAGTTCGTACATATATCCAAATACGTCTGTATGTCAGTCTGTCTGTCTATCATAATTTTTTGATATGTTGATTTTTACAATAAAAAATCTTATAAGTGCAATTTTTAAGGTTCACCTTTGATAGATTTAAATTCCAAAAAAAAAAAACAATAAAAATTCAAAAATAAACCAAATTATATATTAGGTGTACACATAAGTTTCCGCCGTTTTGAGAAAGATGGCGTGGCACGAGGTTTACGTTGGAATTCGCAGATGGTAACCTACTTGAAAATTAGTTTGTTTATTCCAGAACAACATAACCTTATCATGTTATTAAGTTCGCATTAGCATCATATATTTTTCTTCATCTAAAAATGTCTCAATTTGAGCCAACTAAGTGTCATTTGCGGGAACTTTTAATTTATTTTTTTAATTTAAAAAAATCTGCTGCTGAGTCGCATCGATTGCTCGTAGAAGCATATAATGAGGATGCTTTGAGTGAGAGAACATGTCGTGAGAGGTTTCAAAAATTTAAAAAAGGTGATTTTGACATAAAAGACAAAGATCGCAGTGGAAGGCCGAAAATTTACGAGGATGCAGATTTGGAAAAAATATTGGGTGAAGATTCGTCTCAAACACAAAAGGAACTAGCACTTAGTTTAGAAGTCACTCAGCAAGCAGTCTCACATCGTTTAAAATCGTTTAAATATTATTTTATTAACAAAAAACGGCGGAAACTTATTTGTACACCTAATAATTTTTAATAACTAAAATTATCGTTTTCCTTCACTTTACATAATTATGTTGTTGTTGCCTTAAAAAATAACAACAATAACAAGGACCTTGAGCTAGATTAATAATTTTAATTATGTGACTTTTTATTTCAAAAAACTTTACTTTTGTTAATTATGTAAATTTTCAATACTTTCATTTAACTTTTTAGAGTACGTGGCACACTCGGCTCTATGCTGATGCTGTCGGTTAACTTTGGCGTCCTAACGGGCTACATACTGTCGACGCATCTTGCCTATCACATCATACCCTTCATCATTGTGGTGCTGCCAATTGTCTTTCTTATAGCGGCGACTTTTTTCCCGGAAACACCGCAACACTTGCTGCGTAAAGGGAAATCCGTTGCGGCAGAGCATGCATTCAAGTTCTACAAAAACGCTGAGCACGCCAAAAACAACGAACTGCAAAGTTGCCAGCAGGAGTTCAACGAACTGCAGACGCTGGTTGCGAAAAACAACAGCGACAGTAAATTGTCCTACAGAGATTTCAGTGAGTTTATCTTAAATTGAGAATTTCATGGACAAATGCCCGGATGTAATAAATTTGTTTGCAGCTACGCCGGCCGCCCTTAAGTCCTTGTTTACAGCCGCCATTCTGCTTATTGTCAATCAGTTCTGTGGCAGTTTCGCCTTTGTCAACTACATGTCGCATGTCTTCGCCGAATCGGGTTCGGTCTTCGATCCGAATACCTGTACGATTATAATGGGCGCCGTACAGATATTTGGCGCCTACGCCGCAACGTTATGTGTCGATCGTTACGGGCGGAAAATTCTCATGTTGATCTCGACGAGTGGCGTTTGTTTGGGCCTGACCTCGTTTGGATTATTTACGTTCTTTGCAAAGAATCAGGATTTATCGAGTTTTTCGTGGGTGCCGCTCGCATTGATGACGCTTATTGTTTTTTTGGCGAATATCGGCATTGTGGCGTTAACTTTCGTCATACTGGTGGAGATCTTTCCGGCTAAGGTATGTCCTCGGCAGTTGACCGTCATCTCGATTTTATAAGTCATCAAGACTTTCTTATGTATAATTAATTTCATTTCATTTCTCAACAGATTCGATCCGTTGCGTCTTCCATTTCGATGACCGTTCTGAGTTTCTTTGTTTTTGTAACGTTGAAAATATTTCCCATCTACATGTACACCTTTGGTATCTCCATAACCATGTGGTCATGCGCCACTGTGACTTTTGTGTGCTTCGTTTACCTGGCTGCATTTCTACCAGAGACGAAGAACAAATCCATGGACGCTGATTAAATGATTGGACAATTAACCGAGAGATATTCTTTGTAGCTCATAGCCTAAATTACGAATTAAAGAAAAACGTTTTTATTTATTAAAAGGTTCCTATTTCAATTTAACGATAACTTTGTTTAATGTTCAACCCATGCAACTAATATTTTGTTGCTTTAGTTTGAATGCTTTTAATAATGCAAATTATTAAATTTGACGTGGAAGCACTTTAAATTGAAATCATCTCATGTAGAGCTTCCATTCAAGTGCATTTGCAAATGCAGAGCAATTTGAGTTAATCATCTCTTAAGCTTAAGTGCAACACATGAAAACGGTTTCAATTTTATCTTTCGATATATAGTATATATATTTAATGGTTTATATATAATACATAAAATACAGCATAGCATTCTAAATATAGTATTATAAATTACAATTACAATTTGCAGATACATACATTATTGTTTATTTAAACTAAACATTTTGATAGTTGTAACTAAGTGTATTTTAAAAAACTAGAATACTACATCACAGAATTTTCAAAATGAAAACAAAAACAAACACACAGAAGAAAATAATTCTAATGAAATATAATTACAAATACAAAATCAATTTAACTGCACGCCTAAAATTATAAATTAAAAACTAAATTCCAATAGAGTTACTATGCAAATTGTAAGTATGTATGTATATACTCGTATGCATTACTTGTGAGTTGTATGTATGTATGTGTGCATTACTTTAGCAGTTGCCATTGCAAATGACAGTTGCCGTCTTCTGGCAACTCCAACTCCAACTGCAACAATTCAAATTTTGAATTGTTTCACTTTGTTGTAGTTAATTGGATTTACTTGAGCTTTTTTTGCATTTTGTTTGCTTTGCATATTTTGTAGGTGTGATACGTTTAACTCTATAAAATTTACAATAAAATAATTTGCTTAAAATTACAAACAGAAAAAAAAGAAATAAACTTTTAAAATTCTAGTTTAAAATAATTGCTTTAAAATGGAAAAAGAATATATTGATTTATATAATTAAAATAGAGTTTCGCTTAATTGCCTACGAAATAAACTGAAAAACAGAATCACAATTTTCACAACAAAAAAAATGTGTTTTTGTTGTTTGTGTTTTGTGTTTTGTGTTTTGTTTTGCTTCTTTCGTTACACACATTTAATAAATTAAAAGTGCAGTAATGTTGCTTTTGCTTTTGCTTTTTGAAATTTTCGACTTTTGTTCGCGGCACCGGCGAGAGAGTGTGGTGCGCCAACAAAAAAAGTGTTTACTGGGCGTTCGAATATCACGTTTTCGGACAGCGCACATAGCGCAGCACCGCATAGCCCAGACCGCGGAACACGAGAAAGAACATCATCAGAATGAGCGTATTCAGCCACAGCGGTGATGTGGAGTTTTGCGCCTTGAGAATCTCCTCGTATGGAATGAATGTCGTTGCGTTGTTCTTGCAGATCTCGAAACTGCTCGGTTGGCCACATCTTTTGAATAAAAAGAAAAAAAGAAATTCAAAAACATTTTTTCATTTAATTTCATTTAAGTTAAACGATTTTCCGCATCCACTGCTGGCGCAGCGACTCACCTTATCGCGGGACCTTCGCGAAATTCCAATATCTGCATATTCTGATATGCATAATGTATCATTGATGTGTAGCGTATCCAGCTAAGACCCTCCGGTATCCGTGAGGACAAATAGCCGCCGAATAGTTGGGTCGCGAGCGTATAGAGCGCGCTCAGCGTTATACTAACATTCATATCCATGCAACAAGCACCGATGAAGAAGCCAACGCTTTGAGCCACTATTGTATTGAGCAGTAGAAAGACCAACATCAAGAAGAAAAGCTTAAAACTGTACATTTATATTAGGTTATGAAGGTGTTTGAAAATTGTTCGAAATTTTGAATATTTTAGCGCTCCAAATCCACAGAATCAATAACTTTCGATAAATGCATTTTAAGAAACTTGCATATTTTTTTTTTTTTACTAGAACCGAAATGTCAAATTTGTTTCCTCAGAAGATTCGAGGAAATGATTAACCTCTTGTCTCAAACCTTCGGGCTTCAGATCGAGCATCTTTTAGTTGGGTGGATTGTATACCCAATAATAAAATCGCTTTCACAAAATGTTCAAATAACTCTTCTTCGTGTAGCACTAAGAACGTTTTTCGCTATGCCGCCTAAAGGCTTCAAATGTCAATGCTAATGAATTAATTTTCCGAATAACTTATCGTTAGTTTTTTCGTTTGAATAACTTAATTGAAGGATTTATAACTCTGAGTATGAAATCATTTATTTTAATTATTTCTAACAATTCGTACATTCGATTTTAAAGGTATGAAATTGTATTGCAGCACGAAAATATGCAACAAAAAAATTATTTTATTTCTTTCCTAAAACTATGCAACGAAATTTGTTACAAAGTGCACCTTGAATTATGTATTCCACAAAAGTATGCAACACAAAAGGCAATTATTGTCTTTGTTGTTGTTTATTATTGAGAAATGATTCTATGGAAATCGAGCTTAAAATGCCGCATAAGTAATTTAATTATCGAAATATCCGAAGGTCTCATATCAATTAAGTTAGCAAACTGTTATCCAAAGCATAGTGCAACTTTATTAAAGTGAGACCAGCCATCGAATGATAAACACTTAACGACGTACCTTGTGCAGCCCAACATGGGATACGATATCATGAGGTAGACGGTTGGCAGCGTTATGACCAGCGGCAGCTCGCCAAACATTTTCGCCAAATAATAGGCAGACAGTCGATAAGCTCCCGAACGACGTTCCTTGCTAATAACCTCACGTTCCGAGGGGACTGTAAACGACCAACAACAAAAATAAAACTTAGCAAAAAACTTCTTAAGAGTTAAAGTTTCAACTTTCATCGCCATTCGACTTACATGAATTGAGTGCACCGAAGAGGGCAAACAGCATCCAGTACGTTTGCGAAAAGAACATCCAACCCTGCAGATCGTGTAGGAACTCTTCGGTACGCGGAATCTGAAACCAAATGGCACCGGCCATCAGCGCCAAACCGATCGTCTGAAACCAGTTTAACTTGGAGAGCATGCGCGGTTTGGCCTCTTTGAAGTTACGACTTGAAAGTACACTAAACTGTGTATGGAAACGTGTCGGATAGTCCAGCCAATCGGCGGCATCCTCGTATTCATGCTGGCAATCACTGGAGGTTGAGCTAAAGTTCGATTGTGAGTCGGCGGCCACCCACAACTGTTGTGCCGCCTCCTCCTGGCACGTGTTGTGATGATTGCCCAGCATCAGCATATCGTCGTGATTGATGTGATGATGATTGTGGTTGCGGCAAGGCACTTTGTCCTTGTAGTAGTAGTTGTTGATAATGTCGTTGATCAGTGTATCGTGCTGATGGGACTTCTTGTCGGTGACGCCAACCGTTGTTGTGCCGTAAACAGCTGCGGCGGGCGTGCCATTCGTTGAGGTGACATTGATGCCATTTTGGTTGTTGTGATTGTGATGGTGATTGTGATTATTTTGGTGATGTTGATGGTGCTGGTGGTTAAGTTGATTGTTTGTGTTCACTGTGATGCAGTTGCGATTGAGAAAGTTACCATGAGATTCTTTAGCGGCTACAAAGAGTTTCTCTCTTATATCAGGATACGATTTTAATTGCTCCACTGTAAGAATACAAAAAATAATATATACAGTTTATAGTTATAGGGTAGGTTGTCAACTCGTGGACATCGCTCAGGTCATTAAACCTTTTGTATTACTTCACGAGATTCATGCTTGCCATGTTTGAGCAATCATTTTTTAATGCTAGTAACATTTATGAGATTTCTTGGTGACATCTTCTCTATGGTAAATGATAACCAAGAAATCTCGTGTCGGAACTATTGTCCCAGAAATCGGAAGATTGCTCATCTAAGCGCTTGTTTAACAGTTATAGTAACATAGAAACCTTAATTCAGATTCTGAATTATCATCTCGATTTAGAATCCCTGATAAATATTTTTAAGTCTATTGAAAGAAACTTTTTGTTTGTAATGAATTTACATAAAGTAAATAATTCCTCACTTGAGTGTACATCGGGAAAAACTCTCACAGAAAGTTTTCTCGGTCAAGTATCTCAAAGATTAGACATTGAAAGTGTTGACTTTTTAAATATTTAGAAACCAAATCCTCCAAAATCATTTAAAATTCAAAAACTGGAATTAATTCCTGAAATTAAATTTCTTCATACTTACAGACAAAATCGGCTGGATTGTAGTGCGGCTTGATGGCAACCCCGATATCTTCGAAATAACTATAAATGTTATTGACTTCGCCGAAATACGCGGTGCGTCCATTGTAGAGCAACAACAACTTATCAAACATGTGGAACATTTGTGACGACGGCTGGTGAACGGTTATCACAACAGTTTTTTGCTCTTGCATGGCATAGCGCTTGAGAACTTTCATGAGCGATATTGCCGAATGACTGTCAAGGCCGGATGTTGGCTCCTGAAATTTTAAGAGAACCCCCGATTAAATTCAAGTCAATTTCAGTTTAACTCAAAGAGATGCTCTAAAACGAAAGACTCTTAAGTAAGAGAATGACTCGGTGAAATTAAGAGTGCTCTTTCCAGCATTCTCTTCTTCACGATCACACGCTCATTTACTCACATCTAATAACATTAAGAGCGGATTTGTCAGCAGTTCGCACGCGATATTGGCTCGTTTCTTTTCGCCGCCCGATAGTCCCCGATTGAGATAGTCACCGAATTTCGTTTGTTGACAGAAATTCAGTTCGAGCGCTTCCAGAATATGATCGACCAGCTTCATTTTCTCTTCTTTGGGCATTTTTTCGGGCAGACGCAGCAGCGCCGTATACATGACGGTCTCACGCAGTGTAAGGCCCGAAAAGAAGACCTCCTCCTGCAGGACGTAGCAGATCTTGCGTCGCCATTTCTTCGAAAGCGGTTCACGATTGAGGTAAATGCTGCCGCCGTCGATGCGTCGCTGACCGCTAAGCGAATCCAGCAGTGTAGTCTTGCCGCTGCCAGAGGGACCCATAATGGCGAGTACTTCACCGGGACTGGGAATGTGAATTTTCGATTTTTAGTTAGATTATAATTAATAGTCTAGACTTTTACACTAAAAAATCTAATTAAAAATTAGCATCTGCATTTCGATACCAATCATATCCAAAGTAAATTTGGAATAATGGTTCTTAAGGAGGATTTACTACTTTTGATGATGTAAGCTCTGGATTGATTTTAGTTAAAGATTGGCAAGCAGTATACTAGTTAAGTGCTTTTCCCAACCAATACTTACCTAACTAATCCGCTGACGTCGGAGAGTATTTTCCGGTCGTTATGGAGCACGTTGATATTCTGAAATGTCAACTGCAAAGTGCGCTGCTGTTCGGATATGAAGGGAAATGTTACCATGGCATGATCACTTCTTGAAATATAAGAAAATAATAAAAATATAATGTGTGAAGGTATACGAAAATAAATAAATTAAGTTTTTGCTTTAAGTTAAATTTTTTAATAACATAAACTTAAGTTGAATACACTGAGAGAAAAAACGAAATCTATATTTAAGAACGATCAGGTTTGAATTTCGATTGTTTCGTTCTGACTCAAATTTGGATTCGCGCGGTTTCAATTTGAAATTTAAAGATCTTTAATGAAGTACAAAATTCTTAGAATAAGCGTAAAATCTGAAATTGAAACTTAAATGAGAATTTTCAATCTTAATTTAAGATTAAGACATTTTAGTATAAGAATGTTAGATCTTAAATTAAAACCATTTCGATCTAAAAATAAGAAAGTTAAGTCTTGAAATAAGAATTATATTCTATTCTTAGTTCAAGATTTGTATTTAGAAGATATTTAAAAATATGAATTTTGATTGAATTTAGAATATTAGCGGTAATACGACTTTGGTCCACAGATTCCAGACCGCTCGATTCCAGACCGTTTTTCTTGAATTCAGAGCGTGTATGATTTGAGTGTAAGATTTGCGCTTAACAACAAACATGACAGTTTAATGAAAACTTCTTCAACATTTCTGTATGTAAATTTTGTATTTCTGTGCAGATCAATTATCTAGACTCAGTAAGTATATAAATGATATACACCATCACACAGAATCAATTTGAATAATTTGTATGCAGATTAAAATGAATTAAGGTGAAAGTAAGCACTTCTAGAATAACTACCGAAGTGTGCTTCCATGTAGTAAAGAACCAATCAAAACGTTTGAGTACGTTCTTAACTAAAGCCCAGTCTAAGTAGCTACCGATCTAATTGCTATTCACTTAATTAGTATGAAGTTTGTAGCACTACCCAAGACCTCCTCAAGTACTTTCGGAATTGGTTAAGTTTATAGTCGTCGTCGTCATTAAATTGCACTTGAGCCTTATTAAGTTTTAAGTTTTTTTTCTATCTTCCTTTTATATCTTCAAATTTCAACTTACTGTACGAGTATATGTGGTTATTGCTTAGTTACCCACTTATCGGAATATTTAAAGTCTTCTAATCTTATCTAATCAGTTGGTTGTCGAGGAAATATTGTTGTGTTATTTGTAGAGTGTAAAGATGATTTACGGATGCTCCACGGAAGATACTTTAATTACCTTAGATAATCAGAAACGTAAGTAGCTGGCTACTTGTATCTAAATTTTATTTAATACTATTTCGTTTTTTTTTTGTTATCTTTCTTTTCATATATCTTTCCATATACTTTTATCAGATGAAATGGTTTTTCAAGTTATATTTTTACTTAAAAATTGTTTTAACATAAAAACTCAAAGTATTTTTTTATAAACCAGTCTAACTATTTTTACTTTTTAAATGCAAGCATAATTTTTGATGTCCCACCATAATTAATTTGGTAAAGAATCTTAGGAAATGGTTTTTATTTTATTTTGTTTTAAAAACCAGTCTAACTAATGCGACTTGTTCACTCGCATTGACCCCCACTTTGCTGTATACAGAGTAGGAGGGTTCCTACATAACAACGAACAAACGAACCAAACGAATGAAACGGTACAATTCGATCCGATTCTGTTTGGATTAAGTCAATCGACTCGACGCGACTCGACTCGCCTCACCCGCCTTGCCATGCCTTGCCTCGCCTCGCCTCGTTTTTTGCTTCTACTTGCTCGCTCGCGTGGTTCATTGTACTCTTTATTTACTTTTGTTTCGTCGTGATAATTTCCATTTTTAATATTTTAGTTTTATTCTTATTTATTTTGGTTTACATTTTTTTTTTTTTTTTCGTTTTTCTTTTTTCTTTCTCTCCTCTATCTGGCGGAGCAGGCGTACGCGTGTTTATGTGTCTGTGTGTGTGCGTGTGTGTTTGTGTTTTCTTCGGTTGCATCGGAGCGGGACTGCTGCCACTGCAGATACATTATCTTTAAGATTCAACCGTTTTGTTCTGCTGGTGTTGCTGCTGCGCGTGTATCTCATTGCTGGCTGGCTGGCTGGTCCAATTGTTGCTGTTGCTGCTGCTGCTGTTGTTGTGCTCCTCCGTGCATTGGCGACGCACGACTACGACGCCTTCGTTAATGCTTCCCGGTTATTCAAGTTTATCTCAGTTTATTCTACCGCTTATTTTTTGTTCTTTCTTTCTTTTTCATCTCCTTCTTTGCTCTAGTCTTGACGTTTTTTTTTTTGTTTTTTTTTTGTTTTGTGTGTTTTTTGTTTTTGTCGCTGTTGTTGGTTTAATCTTGTTTATTGGTTTTATTAATATTTGTTGCCTTAAATATTAAGATTTTTAAAAACATTTAAATTATTCTGATATACAAATCTGGCGCATCCATCCAGCGGGTTATTGAACTTCAGGCACTACATACATTTACATACATACTTATGTATATAACTTCCTACCTACGCACATATAAAATTTTGATATGGTATAGCATCATATCAACGATATATAAAAATTAGAGAGAGAAGCTGTAAAACTTATTCGCCTTAGATAATATTGTATGAAGAGATTTTTCAGGTACACTGAGGAACAATTTGCTCAGATCGTGCACCTGAACAAGGCCCTGATACGGAATTGTGCTTGGTTTTGTCCTAAATGAACATCTTTATCATATTCTTAGACAACTCTGCACTCATTACGCTTCAATAATAAACGATATGTATGAATCTGCATTCTCTCTTTTAAACTTCTTATTCCAATCGAAGTTGGTCTGGGAGTGTCTCCTCTTAACAATACCGAGATTTGGATTGTGAAAGGAAGAATACATGAATAAATTTAATTAACTTTGGCTAAAATTTTACCTATCTAAATGATAATAATCAAAATTTTGTGCCATATCATAATTCTTTAATAATTTTAAATAGATTGTTTCCTATGTCGATATTTTATTGACCTACGCGATACTTTCGAAAACTCGAAATGGGCAACAAAAAATATTTCAAATTGTTCAAATATCTTCTGAATTCTGTTACCATCATTCAAATGGCCAGAAATGTTTACCACATGCGATGACAATTTTCATTCAAGACAAAAAAAAAGAACAAAAACAAAACAAAAACAACAAAAATGCTCATTAAAATGCAGGAAATTTTCCAAGTTGAAATACATCGATTTATTTTCACTGCTAGAAATGTTTAGCTTTTGTTTGTTGGACTACGTGATGTCTGACAGACACGCTTGCAGCAACTATCAACATGAAATTTGATAATACCAAAAAAGAAAGAAAGAAAGTTTTGTCAATTGTCAAAAAAAAAGTACAAAATTTTTACTATTATTAACAGAAATTTTGTCGTATTTAAAAGGTTTTTCAATTTCAACTTCGATGCACTTTTTTCTGTCTGTCATAGCGAAATTAAATCAACTGCATTTTGTGGCTTTAACGCCGAATTAAATTTGGCGTGGGTTCCATTAATTTAACTGATAAATGTGATAAGCCAAACGATAAAAATCTGTTTTGTTTTTTTTTTCAATTGTAAATTTAATTAATCATAAATAAAAGTAATTATAAATTTAATTCAGTATAAAATAAATGCATTAGTATGTATGTATGTAGTTTAAGGCAGCGTTTGTGGCGTTAACTCCTCCCTCTAGGAAATTAAAAAAAAAATTTATATATATATATATATATATATATATATATATATATATATATATATATATATATATATATATATATATATATATATATATATATATATATATATATATATATATATATATATATATATATATATATATATATATATATATATATATATATATATATATATATATATATATATATATATATAAATATATCCTTGCAGGAGTGTATAGTATATATTTGTATGTATGTATGAGCGTGTTTAAGTAATGCAAGCAAAACCAATTAACAGTGAATGGTATTTGCCTTCAGGCCTGAATTCACCGCCGAATTTTTCATACGACAGTTGTAGGCCTGAACTCATGCTCCTCTTCGAAATTGAATTCAACGCTTGGAGCTATAAGAACGCGGGGGTTATAAGGTGAAAGCCTGAATTCAGAGCTTGGAACTACAAGTATATGAAATAAAATTCAGGTGTGAATTAATGCATAAAAGGTCATATGCAAATTTTCGGCATGAATTAATGAATAAATTTCCGGCCTTAAATTCAGCACTTGGATCTAATGAAATCAATTTACTATATAATTTCAAGCTGAATTTCCTTAGTATTTTAAGTATTTTAGGGATATTTGATAAGCTAAAGGTAATATACCAAATATCAGAGCTGAAACTACTGAAATATTCAGACCTGAACAGATGACCACTGAGATCGGTGTCTGGAATTGGAATCGAAATCGGTTGCGATAACTTTGTGCTGCGAAACTCGTCCAGTTCATCTATGGGATGCGTTTCAAAATGCACGACCGCTGACATTAATTGTTCATTTGTTTATCAAAGAGTCAGCAATTTTGTTAATTAATACAACAAAAGTATAAAATTTAATGTTTATCATTTCAATTTAATGAATTAAAATAATTTGATGAGTTCGAGAAATTCAGCGTGGGGAAAAGTCGCATAAACCCAGCGAAAGTGTTGCTGAAATGCGTTTTTTTTTGTTGTTGTCAACTTTTTGTTTTTTTTCTATATACACATATCATACATACAATATTTACGTCATTTAATGATAGTTAAAACCGAAACAACAACAACAACAACAACAAATATCAACAATCCAGCCATTTAATGATTACGGCGACTAATGAAATTCGTGTGTTTCTTCTTCTTCTTCTTTGATTTTTTTCTTCTCTTGTATTTTCAGAGGTTATTAACATTAGAGCCAAAAAAAAAACCGAAAACCAAAAATAAAATACAACAACAAAAACAAAAACAAGAGAAAAAACCGCAAAATTACGTGAAAGTTGGTTGGCCAATTCGCAATCGAAGAAATTTTTGAAATTCTTATCGCGTCTTTGAATACATTAACCGATATTTAACGAGTTAATCATATGAGAAAAAGAGAGACACACAACACAACACAACAACAAAGGTCAATGACAATTTAATGTTATTCGTTTTGTTTTTGTTTTTCGACAAATGATCGAATGCAATTCTCCAATTGCCAAATTTACTTTTTAATGCCACTTAATAATTTTCAATTGATTTCGCAATTGCTTAGAATTTCAGCCCAGTCTCGGGAGCACTCAATTTGCGTTTGTTCCCATTTTCCGGAATTGGGTCAGAGTTACTATACGCCTTGTTTATTGAATCTTCTAACCCAAATTTGTTGTTCTTTTATTTTGCGAATTCCTCTAATTAATTTATGTGGCAGGGTGTCAAAAAACTAATTTCTTGTTGTTGTTGTTGTTTTTTATAAGTTTGCTTTTGTTATTAAAATTTTGTATTTGTTATTTTTTTGTTTGCATTTCTTTTACTTCTCTCTTGGATTTGTGTGCTTTGTTTCGACAATTGCTTTGTGTGCTGCTGCTTCTATACGAAGAAACCAACAAGAATTTATTATTTTGTTGTTATTGTTGTTGGTTGTTTTTTTGTTGTTTTTTTTTTGGGTGTCAATTTCACGCGATGACCATGAACAATTCTAGTTTTTAATTGCGAACGCTTGAATTTCTTTCGTTGTTGTGCCTGACCCAATTTCGTCTATTCTTTTTTTTATGTTTTTTCATTTATTTGAAAATATTCTTACATACATACATACATACATACATACATACATACATACATACATATAGTATTAAACATTCTTGTTAATTGATACATTTTAAGCATGATTTTTTTTTTGCATCATCTGATTTCAAGTCCAGATTGGTCTGATTAGTGAGTAATATAAAATCAAATGTTTGGAATGGTATATCGAGATATACAGGTACGAGTATATACTATAGCTATGATATTAGCTGTAGTCAATTGAGTGAATCTTTGTTTTTGTAACTTTTTCAATCGTTTCCATTTCTAAGCATGAAGAAGTTTCTTTGGTCTACGTGATTTTCGGCACGCTGCCAAAAACTATCGACGTGTAAAAAGAAAACGTATTTTAAAAATGTTGATGAAAAGTTAACACTATTATTAAATTATTTAAATAAAAGACAAAAATATATTGAAAGTTGTTACATTTACAGTTAATGTACCCAATGCTTATTTGATAAATCCTGCTTTGTAAAATATACAAAATTTGTTTATTACTATTTTATATTTTTAAATTTCCAGCCTAACCGTCCTTGCCGCTTCCGCCCACTTCAACGAAAACATTTATTTCTAAGGACTTTCCAGTCCAACCAATCGAGTCCAGTCCCAATAACTTTTATAAGATTGTTCCTCAGAACATTCTGAATTTATTTATAAAATTTTATTTTCGTATCATAGAGCTTCATTGATTAAACGAGTTGTAGGCGTGGCGTTTATATGAACTCGCTCAGTTTTTTTTAGATTGTTTCTATTTTCTGTCTGAAACTGTGAATTAAGTTTCAACATTCTAGACGCAAATATTTTACATTTCGAAGTTATAGTAGGGGTGTTCCCTTAAACGTGAAAATGCATAGAAAATCTCGAACTCGAAACTACGCTAGTTTTCGAGCCTTACAAAAGAACTGTCAAACATTGTATGAAACAAAGTTTTCGATTGCCTCGCAAATATTCGAGGCAAATTAACCTCGAAAAGTTTCTCGTATGTTTCAGTGTTGCGTGTATGTAAAAAAATTATATTTGAAAATGACAATAAGTAGACGGAACTTATTTAAAAATTACTTTACAATCCGTAAGATAAAAACAGCTGATATAACTGTTAAATTGCTGAATTTGATATATTTTTCCGAATTGTGAAGGTGCGTTCCCGAAAAGAGGCTTTCGAGAGACCTTTTCGAGATTTTCAGTTTTCGCGTTTAAGGGAATCCGCTTGGTGCTAAAATGATTTGTTTCTTGTTGTTGGCCTATGAAACTCAAACTATATTAATTTTTCATTTTTTTCTATATAAGATGAAATGTTTATAATTCTCAATGGCATCACAAAGCATAATAACTATGTATGATAATACTATATATGAGATTTTCATACAAATTGTTTAAGTCTGTTTCCAAACAATTAATTTAGGCCTGAAAGCGCTTCGCATTTTTCTGCTGGGCGATTGAGGGCTTAGGCGAAAATAAAGCAGATCTATTCATTTAAAAATGATAAAACTTTAATAAATTCAAATAATGCCATCAGCAGCAGGGCCACATAACGCTGTCATCGTAAACACTGCCTTCGACCACAACAATAACAATAACAACAACGACAACGACAACAACAACTAAAAAAAAACAGTAACGATCGAACAAACGACAACAAAGTAACTAGGAAGCATAATTCCCACAACTAATTACCACAACAAGCAACGCCGCAGCGCTGTCGAGAAAGTTCGCCATCAAAACAGACAAACGGACAGACAGACGGACAGACAACGCCGACGAAATATAAAGAAAGAAAGCGCTTTCTTGATAATTTATTTTGCGTGAAAAGCCAATTTTTTTTTTGTTCGTTCGCCTGCCCGTCTGCATCATCTTCAGCACCAGCGTCTATAACCGCAGCGCACCAGCAGCAGAGTCACTTCATCCAGCTTCAATCTTCAATCTTTTTAAAAAGCTATTTTCAGCTATACATATGGAAAAAAAAAACAACAACACAACACAAACATCAATTGCAACTTAACCGCAAGCCAAGATGGACGCGCGCGTGCGCTCTTTTTCGCACCACTCTCGAGCTATAAAAAAAATTAAAAATAATGCAACTTATTCATATGCAACATTTTCCGTGCAGCACTTCCTTCAACATTGAGGCGCGTTGCATCGCTCGCGTAATGCATGCAAGTGCTCTTCGGCGAGTGCACGAGTACAGTTAGAGCACCACTCAAAGCCGCACTTCAGCAGCAGCAGCAACACCCAACAACAACAGCAACAACATCACCAACAACAATTGCACCGTTGTGTGGGCAACTGCTGCTGCGCTAAAGCATGACTTTATGCATGCATCAACGGACGGACGGACGGACGCACAGACGGACGGACGGACTCATGCCAAGTGCTACTTGACTTGTAAAGTTAATCATCGCTACATACATACAAACATTTATATTTTATTTTATTTCGCTTCGTTTTGTTTTGTTTATTAATCTAGATCAAGTTTCCACAAAGCCCATTTTATGGTTTGATTGAATGGCTCATTTATCGTTTTTGTCGTACACCCACAAAAAAAATGTTCATGAAGTTTTTGCGGGTAACACAAATCTCCGTTTGCATTTACGACATAAACGCTTTATACCGATTCATTGGATTATTTGAATATATTTCTCTCATATGAGTCATAAAATGAATGTCCATAAAACTCATAAATCTTAGCACTTAAATAATCCCTAATGGGATACCCAAAAACCTTTAAAATTATACCTCTTGCATGCCCAGCCCTATTAGGGGTGTGATCGCATACTTAAGGTACATCGCTATTTGAGAATCACAAAGTGCTGTCTGGAGCAGACGTACTATATGAGGTGTGATTCATAAGCCGCACATACTGGGTTAAGTCAAATTGCAGGAAACAAAAATTGTATAAGAAGTTAATAGCGAGGAGGTGGCAACAAAAAGGCGCGAAAGTGTTAATTGGATTATTAACGAATCACCACTTCAACGAACTTACCAACCAACCAATCTCTTACATGTACTAATCCAAAAATTTTATTCTCAGTTTAAAAACAGAAAACTTCGATAACCAAAATGTATTCAATTCACTCGATTTATCAATCGAATTAATTTTGAAAATTGTTAAAATAGCCTATAAACATTTAAAATGATTTGAAGATTTATAAAAGATAGGACCAACGAACCTTGTTGGTACTATCCATATAAACCCAGCTACCCCACCAATGTATGTAAAGAAAATTTAAAGTTCCTTAGTTTATACTCTGAAAATAAAACGTTATCAAAAACTTCAATGAAGATTAACTCAGAATAAAAAGTATTTGATGGAATCATTATAGCCGAGTGTCGACCGAGCTATTTACAAGCTTCTTCGTGGCAAGTTGTTAATAAATTATTTGTTATTATTAATTACTAAATTTAATTAATGCTTACTGTCAGGGCGACAGACAGAAACGTTTTTTCAATTGAAGAAAAATTTCGTATTTCGCATCGCCAAGAATCGAACCTTCAACGTTCCGCATCAAAGACCAATGCACTAACCGACGCAGCATGCCTAACTCGTAATGGCAAATCATATTCTCAAACAATGGAAAATTTGATATTTTTATAGTACCATGAGACAAATCATTCAGAAGGACCACAGCAAGTCAGAATTTCACACTATAAAGATTTAAGGGATACAGACAAACAAAAATATCCTTTAGATAAAGCATTAGAAAATCATTCATGGTTAAATTAATACCCGTCAATTGGTTTACCGAAATGAAAATCTATTCGCTCACATTTCTAGTGAAAAATGCAAATCGTTAGTCCCAAGGACCTGCGAGGTCTGTGGCAAAAAAAAAATTATTTTCTCCTGAGACGACTGACAAGCCAACAAATCGCATGGCTCCAAAATTCAACTTTAAAACGAAAAACAACTTCTTCAAGTGTATAACCATCGCATGCCGGCTACCACTCGCTGCTGCTGTTGCTGCAGCTAGCAACCACCGCTAAAGAAAGCAAAGTGAACAGCGTCTTTTGCAGAAAAGTCAATTATTTGGATGATGAATGATTCGGAGATTGATGAAATTGAAGTTGGTTTGGGACGTGACGTGACGGAAAGGCAGCGAGTTATATCTATATGGCTATATGTATGTCTATATGTATCTATCTATCTATGTATGAATGTGTGTGCAATATGTTGCAACTGCAATTTGCATTTGAAAGTGGTTGCAAGTGACAAAGACACTAACATACAATAACTAAAAGCAACAAAATTCAAACGAAACAAAAACAAAACAAAAACAATAAAACATGTTAAGGAAGTGTGGCAGTAAGAAATCAGCTCTTTCGTCTTCACTGAAACTGGGTCAATGCATATGAGGCGGCGGCGGTGGCGGTGGCGGCGGCTGCGCAGTTGTGTGGTTGGTATTATTTTTCATTTAGTTGTACTTCTCGTTTAGTTTTATTTTATTTAATTTCAGTTGCTTTTACATTTCGTTATGACTTTTCCAAGTATGTCGTAAAATTAACACGATCGAATTGGGTGGCATTATAATGCATCAACTATTAATTTTTTAAAACTAATTGTCTTATTTTTTTTAATTTTAAGGAAGCCTCAAATCAGTCGCTCGATTTGGCCAACTGAATTTAAATTGTCACCTTACCGCCGCACCATGAAAATATTGTAAAGGTGGTTATCTGCAGCTCGGCGGTATGTTAAGACAACAAACTCGTATGTATGTGTAATTTAGGATAAGAAAATCAATAATGCTCGTATTATGTAAGCAGCAGCAACTGAACTTAAACGAAAGTCAGCTGAACTGAACGACTTCACAAATATTTGCTGATGCAACTGTCCTTAAGTTTGCGGTTAACTATACGGAAATTTCCATTTATCGAAAATCGTTGAGTTTATTTTTGGATAACTATGAGCCATCTGAGGAGTTGGAAGGTCAATGTTCAAGAGAAAATTATCGCCGAAACATTATACATTTATGTATGTACATAAATGATATATGTATAATGTTTATGTACATACATACAAGTATATGTATAATGTTTAGGAGATACGAATTTGTATACGCCTAAATTTTAAATTTAATGAATAAATGTAAGGAAGAAACTTCGAATATTTGAGTAGAAGAGCAACAAAATGCCGCAAATGTTCATGTACATATGTGCATATGTATGTGTTTAAATTTAAATAATAGAAATGGCCAAGTTTACAATTTACTACTAAAAAATATTAAGAAGCTTAAAATAATTTCAATTGAAGATTGAAATTGAAGATTGACAGTAGGAAAGTCAAACAAAATCACTGGGAAAAATGCTTTTCAATACAAAATATAGAAAAATTCTGCAAAGAATTGGATATAAAAAAAGTAGATAAATATAAAAGTATATAGTATATATATAAGTATATATACATACATACTTAAATAAATTGTATGTTTAGTTTAGCGCCATGTTTTCATGTTGCAAACATTACGTGTAACATGTATGAGTAGATATAATCAGTTTTAATAATTGAGTAGATCTGTTGAGGTCTCTTTATATATGAATTCAGATGCAATCAGATCTTGTCATAACTGGAATTATATATGTTAAGATCTAATACCAAATACAATGACACGTTCGTCTGCGACAAGAAAGACACATCTTTAACTTTTTTTATTTTTAAGTTAAAAATGCAGAATTAATACAAATCACAGGAATTATATGCTAGGGATGGAAAATATGTATCTCAATATCGATTTAACAATATTTTTGAGAAAATATTGTTAATATACAATAGATATTTCAAAAACGATATGAGTATAACAATGCTATCGATATTTTTCAATCCGATATATCGATACTTCTTTTTAGAATACAATTTTTTAAAACACATTTTTTCGGTGTGAAGGTTATTAGGCCTGTTTAAGGTTAAATATGATACCACCGGTATTAAACTGCACCTTACTCCTCCTCCTCTGGGTTAGCCCTAAACCAACCTGTGAGGTCTTTATAAAGCTAACTAAAATTTTTCGATTGATTTGAACATGTAAACAATTAAAAATTTTATCGAAAATTTGTTGTCAAGTTTTTTGACAATTTACAAAAATATGACAGGAAATATTAATTTTTGATTTTGAATGAAGGAACAATATCATGTCATGTCATGTCATTGTAAATAAATTGTAATATCATAGATTTTAAAATAAATATCGATATTTTAATATCGATAGCTTTTCGTCTAATACAATATATTATATAAAGCTATCGATTTTTTCTTTTTTTTTCATTAATATCGATACTAGCAATATCGATGTTATCTTTCAATATTCCATCTCTTCTATCTGCAGTATAAATCTTGTTTGTTGTTGGTGCGTTTAGTTTTATTTTCCAGGATAAACATTTGAAGCATTAAATTTCAAAGCTTGTTTTCTGAGGAATCGAAAACTTTTAGATATTTCGTTTTTATTGCAAACGAGCGAAATCTACTGAAAATTACAAATAAAATAAAATCTGATGATATTAAATTTCTTTTACAACATAATTTTTATTCTTTTAAATGAAATTTTCTTCCTAGTTCCAAATTTTTTCTCTGCGCAGTCATGGACAGAATATTACGAGTCATTTTCATCATTTCAAATGACTTCTGTTGGAGTGTTGGATGCAGTACGAAGCACAATAATCACTTGTAAACAATAACATTATATGTAAACAACAATAACAAGAACAACAACAACAATAACAACAACAGCAAATGAAGTGCAAATAAGCAATTAAAAATAAATTCATTGGCATTTTCACCCAGTGCCAACACATTCTGCGGCTGCTGCTGGTGGCTGCTGCTGCTGTTGTTTCTGTTGCTGATAACAGCGACTGAGTTGCTAGGCTTAAAAGAAAAAAATATAACAACGACAACGAAAAACAACAACGAAAAACACAAAATATACGCACAAAAAACAGAAAAAACAAAAAGTGAAATGCAGGAAAATCTACAGATTTCACCCACTGTAAAAAGAAATTTGCAATGCGTCGTAGAAGAAGAAGAAGAAGAAGAAGAAGCAGCAGCAGCAACAACAGTAGCAGCAGTAGCAACAGCAAACAACATTGTCAATCGAATTGCCATCAAACTGAGCTGTCATTTACGCATTGACAGTTGCCAATGTGTTTGCAAACAAATGACAAATAATCACAATGGCAATTAATTTCGAAAATAAAAGACAACAAGAGCAACAACCACAATACCAGGCAACAATCACAACAACAACAGCAACAACAATAAAACAATGTTAGTCAACCCAACGAGCCAATACGAAATGAATTAAGTGTTCATTGACTTTTTAGAAAGAAAACAAAAAAAAATGTCTTCTTCTACTTCGAATAAAGAATATCCCATGTCCGATAAGAGAAGAGGGTGTAGAATTTTCCACGCTAGATTTGAAATGGTTCAACTCAAAGTTGTACATATATATTTTGTAAAAGAATTCAAAATAATTGTTGTAAAGTAAAAATGAAAATTCGATAAATATAAGAAGAAGATTTATCGAATATATTGGATGAGTTCAAATGATCCAGTACGGAACAAAAAATGAAGGAAGTTTTTTCGAAATTTTTGGATGAGTTCAGTGCTCACTTAACAAGGTTATAGCTTAACTACAAAAAAAATATTTCTACAACAAACACATGCGTTTCGTTTTAAGATTGTCACTTTGACAATCTAGTTTAAAGCAAGACCGTAACCAGGATTATACCTGGGCGAATGCTTTCCAGTAATACAAACAAAGTTTAATTCATATATTTTCAGTAAATTTTCTTCGATCTCCTTCGAATTAACACTCAACGGAGTTCCAGTCTGATATGAAATATTATAAAATTATTTTATTTGTATATAAGCCTAAGAAAAACGATTAAGTAAAAAAAAATTATATTGGAAATCTTGTGGGGGCGTTGGAACCCCTTCTGAAAACAATGCTGCTATTGGTTGATTTTGACAATCTAAAGATTTTACCAAATAAAAAAAAAACAAATCAGCTGCTCGTACGTACGCTATAACCTTGTTAAGTGAACCCTGAATGAGTTAAAATATGATCTTGATCAGAAAAATATAAGGTTTCCATGCGGAACTTTAAATCAGAAATCGAGAGATTTATTTTAAGAGATACAGTTCAAGGTAGTAACCATTTTCAACCCAACTTCGGAATAATAATAAAAAATCTATCTAATAGATTTTATAACGATACATATTTCGTTAATTTCCATGGAAAACCAAACTATTTCGCAATTATTCCATTTGAAAGGTCCTTACTACGAATTCGAACTAAATTTGTATAAAAACTCTTTCATTAGCTACAAACTTACATACATATTAATAGTGAATCCGATAGATACAAAAATTTAAATTAAAAAACCAACAAATTCATATTTTCGCCAGTTTATTTTTGCGTTGAAGTACGCTGAAGTCAATGACTTAAACGCAAATCTAATCGAAGTCGATATTTCTTGAACTCTTTTGAAATTGCATACCAGCGCGTTATCAGTTTTTTTTTTTATTTGAATTTCTCGAATTCGTATCTGACGGATTTATCGATTCTCAATTTTAAGCACATCGCATGTATTTCGATCAGCTTGAGCGTTTACCAAAAGTATATCAGAAGCAGATACTGACCGTGCCTAAAGTTTCATAAGATCATACGTAAAAGCAATTTAATTAGGTTTCGGATTGAATTGTGCTTTGACCTGGTTAATTTTCGTAATAAAATGTTGTTTTATAATGCAAGACATTTTCTAAGAAAATTTTAAGTTTGCACTTATTTGTACTTATGTATGAATACGTGACATTTATACATAAGTAATGTTGAAGTGATTTCTTTAGTCAAAACAATCTTCATATTACATAAGTTGTTGTTTGTTGTTTGTTGTTGTTGCTGTTTTAAATAAGCAAAGTGCATGTGCAAACAATTTCATTTATCGACACTTCTGTTTAATGTTTGTTTTAATCTCTGTTGCCATCGTCATTATCATCGTCGGTTTATCTGATGATGACTACCTTAAATTTTAAACTAAATACATACAAAACCGTGTTGTTAGGGTGTTAGGGTGGTTCCTAATTCACATATTTGCTTCTTATGTACATATATGTATACTTATACAACTTTTATGCCTTTATTCCGAAGTCACCTTTAAGTTCCAAAACGTTGTGAAGTTGAAACTTTTTTCTGTCTGTCTTCTTTGAATTTGTTGGTCCATTAATTGGACTTTTGCAGCAAGAAAATTGTAATTTAATTTCAATAATTTAATATATGTATGTATGTATGTATGTATGTATGTATGTATGTATGTATGTATGTATGTATGTATGTATACACAATATGTATGCATGTATGTATATTTATATGTAGCCACAGATACAATTCTTGGTATTGTTAATAGTGTTGTAAATATATGTACCATATAATGATATGTCCTAACATCAAAGCAACAAATCTTCTATTGTTAGCCTTAGCAAGTGTAGGTACAACTACAACAATTTTATTGTTTTGAATGTAGAGAATCATACTTCAGCATCTTTAGAATATTGATATTGTAGAAATAATTGGCGATTTTAAAATATTCTCTATACTTTTTATTTCATATAATTAACAACAAATATCAAATTTTCACAATAATCGCACTCAATTTAGAATTTAACTACAAAACAGTTTGAGGCAGTACTTTTCTACAGTTGGAACATCAATTTTTGCTGTTGTTGTTTTCTTTTATCGAACAAAAAAGCGTTTCAAAGCGTTCATTAAAAAAATAATCTCGAAACTAATTTGTTCGCTTACTTAAGCTAAGCTGCTTTGTCAAATTACCATGGCGAACCCAATCCTCTATCGCGTCCACATAAACGTATAAAATCGCTTACAATGTAAGGCCACAAATTACCTAAACCTAAATAAAAGCTGCGACGTTCTGACCTTTTACTCGAATGGATGGATGGATGGACAGACAGACAGTAAAAGACAATTGACCTATAAAAATGCCACGTAAAGCAAACATAACAATCGAAGCAGCCAGCAGCAATAATAACAACAACAACAATAACAACAGCAACAACAACAACTTAACCTGAGTTAGCTTAACTCGTTGCCAAACAAACGATTCCATTATTTTCTACAAAGTCATTAAATCATAAAAAGAAGTTAGCATGGGCGAGCGAGCGCTAACTGCAGCCAGCCGCCGCCTCGAAGACCCATTGAACAAAAACAAAAACGAACGAAAAAAAAGCAAGCACAATCCATTCCGAGGAATCCTAAAAAGCAGCTTAAGAAGAGGAAAGAAGGAGGAGCACTCTGATGAACTGCAGCTGACAGACAAGATATACAAACAGACAGACAAACACACAGAGAGACGGACAAACATGCAGACAGACAGATGCAGAATGACGTCGAGATGCTGTTTTAAGACGGGAAAACATATCATACAGAAAAGCAGACAACAGACAGCAGACAGCAACAATGTTAGAAATATGACTTGTATAAAATACCGAGAAGACGACATTAGGCCAAACGGAGCCCAAAGAGAACAACTACAAATACAAACGCACAAAACCATTTGAACCCCAAAAGAAAAAAAAAAAAAAAAACTCTACGAATTACCTCACAATGGATCTGGTCCGGTCTGGTCGTTCTGCCAAAATTTTAAATATACAAATGCTTTAAGAAGATCAGCGTTAGGAGAATTATTTCGGCTTAATAGCACCTTGAATGCCCTGCATTTACACAGCATTTTGAGCGGTAGTTGTATTTAGCACTGCACCATTTAATGGGTAATACACTTAGTATAACCATCCTAGAATATACTTATAATTGGGAAAGTAACCATTACCATCAGAGGCAATGAAATTTTTTTCATTACCATTACAATGAATGGTAATTAAAAGCAATGGTAATTTAATTGAAATATTCGATTACATTACCCATTGCAATGCATTGCAATTAAAATTTCATTACAATTATCAATTGCAATGAAAATAGTAATGAAGTAATGAAATTCGCATTTTTCAATTACTTTAATATAACTCTTTTTTTTACGCCTATTATCTTTTTTTAACCCGTTTTTACCCCAAGTTTGGTTTCCTTCCATTATTGACCAAAATTCAAAATTGTTCTACCAAAATTTAAATTAAGGTAATCGTAAAATACAAATGTCATTACTCCACTACCATTTCCATTGTAATTGATAAGTGTAATGAAATTTATATTTTTTATGTATTGCAATATGTAATGGGATCGTGCATTTCAATTAACATTACGATAGAAGTAAATGTAATGGTAATTAACAAATGCCATTATCTGTAATGGTAACGCTCAATGCTAAAGTAATGCATTATTCATACTACTAATAATAACTTATACTATTAAGATTCTCCCGCACTTACCCTCTATTCATTTAGTATACTTAATACCAAATTTCGGTGGAAGTTGGATTAGAGTAAAAAATTTTATGGTTTAAAGTATTTTGAGGAGTCATGTTTTTTTTTAATATTTTAAACTCGGGTCCAGACACCGTGACTTTCATAAAAGCATTCTAAAATTAATATACTCATGAGATCATTCGTTGCAGGGTACCAAAAGCAATAGAACCGAAAAACCAAAACTAACCAACACAAATAACAACAAAATGCAAAGAATAAAACGACGAGCAAAACATCAAAAAGCGATTAATATCTTTGGGCCACGGCATGAGGCAGCCAGCCAGCCAGCCAGTCATCCAGCCAGCAACAGCGCGAAAAAGCTTCACTACAACAACAACAAAATAAAAAGAAAAAAAGCGGAAAAAACACAATACCAGAGGCAGGCCAGGCCAATCGAGGCATCCATCTACAGTTTGAGAAACCTACATACCCACATTTTAAACAAATTGCGTTTGTTGCTTTTGTTGTTGTTTTTGTTGTTGTTGATTTTTTTTTGTTGCTGCCGTCGCAGTCGCTGTTGCTACGCCTGATGCGAGCATTTTGGCGTGCGTGCGCCTCAGCGCATAGCGATCGTATTTTGCTGCACAGTGCATAAAATGTGATAATTTCAATAAAATTTATAAAAAAAGACAACAAAAAGTTCTCAACTGTTTTTTAATTAAAATTTTATTTTAAAAATTGTTGTTGTTCCTGAAACTGATATTCCCAACTGTTCTGTTTTGCTATACAGTAGAAATTGAATCGGAGAAGTATTTCTTAACCAGTGTTGCCATTTTGACCGTTTTCCGAACAGATTTGGTCGGATTTGACTGGAAAAAAAATAAAAATTTGGTCGACCAGATTTTTGACGGGATAGAAATGGACAAAAATATACATTAAAATACAAGCTGCGGTAAGGTTCATGATTACTATAAGTCCATTATTGTTTAACACAACTGAGAATTGTATGGAACAAAAAATTCACTGAAGAGAGAAATATATATAACGATTAATAGACTAATACATGTCGGTTATATTAAAAATTCATCTCCCAATAATCCAATAATCGACCTATAGATAAATTAGATAAATTTACCGCTTCGATTATACATCTACTTCATCAATCGATTTATTTTTCGAATTGAAGAATCGATATTTGAACTCGAAAATAGCTTTTTATTGGTTTAAACTTTAGTGGATTCGAAACCCCGAGGATTTTGAAAAATATTTTAAATTTTTGAATTTAAAACAATTGCGACAATCCATGAGGTTTAAAATGTTTCATTACAAAATTTGGGTTTTCCAAACAGCTTTCTCTACTGCTTTCGAATGCAACCCTAAAATTTGATGAAAATGTATTGTTAAAAAAATTCTTAATTTACCGAAAAAAATAAAGTCACATCTCTCGATAAAAATGTATCTCATCGAACATCTTTCGAACTAAAGCTAGGTTACAACATAGGCTGACAAGCAAATGTATCTGATAGATATCGATACTTAAAGATTAAAGGTATATAAGACTATGATAAAGAAAAAGCGTTAACATTAAGCGGTAAGCGTTAAGAGCCAGAAAAATCCTTTAACAAAAATTTTAATGGACAAAATCCAAACCTCGGATTCTTAAATTGTAATTATTACAACAAATTTAAGTAGATAGTAGTGGTACAGTTTTATAGTTATTATGTGAACATTTTCTGATGGCTTAAAGCATTTTGTACACCGTGCGACGACGACGACGCAAACGCCGAAGCGTGCTGGATTGTTGAGATGCCAACGCGCTGTTGCTATCGCCTCTAACGTTTGGGGTCTTCTTCTTCACTTTCGCCAATTCGACAACGACGACGATGATGATGATGATGATGATGACGACGACGACGACGTGCCAGCAGCATTCTTCGCACTACTCGCCAACGACGACGACGGCGACGATTTGCTGGAATAATCGACCGGCAGCGTGCGCTCGCTCGCTCGCTCGGTGGCAGGCAGGCAGGCAGGCGTTTGGAGTTCAATGGCCGCTGTCGGCATTTGATGCGAGCGTCGACGCAAACGCGCTTTAACGCTTTTGCTGCGCTTCTTCATGTTGAAGTGGCGTGCGCCGCGTCGCGCGTCTTCTAGCAGTCGGACTTTGTAGCGTTGTTGTTGTTGGTTTTGTTGCTATTGTTGCTGTTGTCGTTCTTGTTGTTTGGTTTTATCGTAGTTTGTCGTATGTGTTGATTTTTCAAATTGTTCGTATGTCTGTCGGTCCGTCCGGGCGTGCGAGCGTGCGTGCGTGAGTTTGGTTTGTTCTTCGTTCGTTCGCTTCAATTCGCAATTTCGAAGCGGATCGCGGATCGTATGCAAATAAATCGCTTAAAAGTGTTTAGATTTGCGTGTTTTGTTTTAAGTTTGTATTTATTATTGTTTTTTCTTGTTGTTGTTGTTGTCTTTGCATATGCATTTTTGTTACCATATCGTTGTTGTTGTTGTTGTTGTTTTCTTCGCTGGTTTTGCTCTTTCAGCGGAATGTTTGCTTAAAATTGTTACTCATTCGTTGTTGTATTTGCTGATGTGATGAGTTTTTTTTTTCATACATTTTTCATACATTTTTTGTTTTGGTTTTGGTTTTTCTTCTTGTTTTTGTTATTGTTTTCCTTGTCTTCTTTTCTTTTCATGTAATGCAATTTTGCATTTTTATTTTGCTTGATCGGCGTATGGTGAGAAACGTGACGACGCCTTTGGTTTTGCAACAACAACAACAACAATTACAACAACAAAAATATCACACTCGCCGCTTTTCAGGGTAATCATGTGAATTCTTTACTTTTTTTTATAATTATTATTATAATTTTTTTTTTAAGCGTTTCTGCTTACGAAAACATTTTTGCATTTCTAAATAAAAGAGAGAAAAAAAAGCTGAAGACTGCAAAAAATGCGAAAACATTAATTAAACAAGTTGTTTGCTTTATCTGCTCCTCCCTCGTTAAACGTTTTCATAAATTAGTAAACAGTTTGATAAATTTCTAAAATCTCAGTTCCAAGTTGATCCGAGCTTGTGACGTAAGAACATTTAAAAAATGTTTCATGAAATGACCCAGTTTGTTATAAACAGTAAATTCTATTTAGGGAACTGATTTGAACCACATCCAAGTAGGAGGATTCTACAAATAACTGATAATGAAGTCAAGAAAATTTTAAGTAGATACAATTTTCGAGATATTACAGAAGTTAAAAAGTTTGGGTATTATAAAATGAAATGAGATTTATTTTACATTCAAAAATTTTCGATTCTGATTATTCGATTACCAAAGTATTAAATAACTTAATATTAAATATCTTTAGTTATGATTATGCGACTACCAAATCTTTATATAACATTGAAAAGTAATTGATAGTGATGCAACATTTACGATTAATCATTCATCACGATTAATAGTGAATAATCTAAATACTATATTAGCAGGGCCGTATCTAGGGGAGTCGAAGTGGGCAATTGACACTTGTTAGGGGCGGCATGTGAGTGAGTACGGAGTTTTTTTATTTGCTCCTTCATATACTATTCTTAATAAAGTAAGAAGTGAAATATGAAATAGTGCAAAATATTGAGAGGACCTGTTTTTTGTTTGCTCCTTCATCTGCTTTCATGAATAAAGTAAAACATTTTCTAAAAAAATGTTCCAAAACTAAATCTATATTGTATTTGGGACTGCATTAGATAGAAGTTATAAAACCGATATACTCAGCTGTACCACGATTGCAAGTAGTTTACGATCTTGTGGCTGATATTGATAATATTGTATATCCTCGGAAATAAATGATAATACTCGACCAGAACATCCGCAAATAAAATTGTTATTGACAAAGTTTGCAGAGAAATATTGTTGGAATCTACATACCAGACCCACTTTCAAATCCAATCGATATTAATCATATTAATCAATCTTACATCCTTTCTTCGAGCGGCTAACATTAACCTTACAGATGATTCCACATTTTATTGGAAGATAAAATAAAAGTTATCGAATTTTCATCAGAATTACTTTCTTTAACATGTAGACTGGACAGGTGAAAAGACTCCTCTAAGAAATAGTTTACAAACTAACAGATGTTATGATTTTAATCTTAAATTTACAATCTGTTGATTCTCTATTTTAAATTAAATTTTGTAGTTTTTTATTGTTCCTTTTTTCAACAAGATATAAAATATTCATCGAATTTACCCATATTTAAAAACTAATGAAGTGAGTTGTCGAATACATTTCGATTTTTTTTAGTTATTAATAATTAATATCGATTACTCAAAGTTTCCTACTGGGACAATCAACCAGGGTTGGAGCATTCAAAAACTCTTTTAGGATCGCACAAACTAAAAAGATTTAATGATTGCATGAATCTAGTAAAAGAGAGTATGAGAATCATAACGGGTTTTCTGACAGGGCACTGCAGGCTGAATAATTACCCGGCAAAACTTGGAAGGTGTAACAATGAGTTGTGTAGATTCTGTGAGGAGGAAACCGAAACTCCAATACACATTTTGGGAGAATGTCCAGCACTATTGCAAAGTCGGAAAAGGCACTTGGGACACTACCAGGTACCTGACGACATGTTGAAACTACTGGAGATAGGCTCTATACTAAAATGTATTTCAGTAATAGGACTTACAGAAATACTTTAAATCTTTTAGAACTTTAAGGCCTGTAAGAACACTACTAAGTATCTTGAAGGGGGTACAATAGTTCTATAGGACGCGGTGCATTTCCCCAAACATAAAAATAATAATAATAATTATACTCAAAGTCGGCGATAATTTGCAAGTAGGATAATCGTAATCGGTTAATACAAATCATTGCATCCTTAATAATTGATGTTGCTATTAAGTCTCCATGCATCTCTCCAGTGTTATGTTTTACATCTCTCGAAACAATTAAATATTAACGGTTTGTGATTATAGTTTTTCTTTTACATAAAATGAAATAATCTCTGCTGTTTCGAAAAATCGTTATGAAACCCGAAAAAGTTATTTATATATTTATAAATAAATGAAGAATCGTTATCGCTGTGTGCGATTAACCTGGGTCGGGCCGCCGTTGCAGCAACAGCAACAGCAACTGATATACATAAGTACAACTAGCAACTGTCACTTTGACAGCTGTGCAGCTCATTTAACCAAAAATGTTGCTATCGTTCTTGTGTGCGTGTGTGTGTGTGTGTGTGTGTGTGTGTGTTTGAGTGTGTTGTCGTCAACAAACAATAACAATAAATTCTTAAGTAAATTATTGTCATTGTTGATATTATTATTGCGGTTGTTGTTGCTAGTTTCAGTAGCAATTGCTGCGGTTTAATGTCGTCGACATTGCAGCCAGCCAGCCAGCCAGCCTGCCTGCCTGCCGTTGTGACGCTGCCTGCTCTGATGTTGGCGGCCATTAGTCGCCGCCGGCATTAGAGTGCATTTACACTTCGCCTCTATTAACCTTTGCAAGTTCATTTCGCTTGATTAACGTTCTTGAATTCGATCGTAAATTTTTCCTCTTGCAGTAGTTTTTATTTTTATTTTTATTTTCATTTTTTCTTCTTTTTTTTCCTCTTTTCTGTTTTATTTAATTTAAATGTTTATTATTATCGTTGTTGTTGTTGTTATTATTGTTTTGTTGTTGCTTCTTTGCTGCAGTGGTTCTTTGCGTTTGCCATTGTAACTTGTGGATTTGTTCGTTGTTTGTCGTTTGATAAAGTGGAGCGAGCGTTTTCATAATTCAGGCATGTCATCGTCATCGTCGTCGTCGTTTGTGTAACGCGCGCTCTTACTTAAAGTTTGTTTGTTCTAGTCGCTACACTGCCATTCCCTTGCATAAGATCATATTTATAGTTTCTGACTTTCATTTCTGTGTTACATAAGACAAAAATAATGAGAACAACAAAATTTGAGTGAAGAAAATAATTTTATAAAACTATCAATGAAAAGGCGAAAAATTCAAATCAAAGAAAAAAGTGAATTTTGTAGAAAAATTCACATTTTGTATTTTTATTTAAAAGGAATATTTGAGTTTTGCAAATTATTTGCATCACAAATGTGGCCTTATGCAAATGAAACGCAGTGTGTATCTAACATCGCACAGATGCAGTGCGAACGATTGCAACGAATGCGGCGCGGCAATTATTTTATTATTTATTTTTTATTATGCATATATGCCCAACATTGTGTGTGTATGTGTGTCTGTGTGTGTTTTTTTTTGTCTCTTATTTAGTTAGAAGAATTTAAATTTTGTATTTTATTTTTATTTTGTTGTTGTTGATGTTGTTGTCTATTTATTTCTATTTGCAATTGCCGCCGCCGCCGCCGTCGCATTTTGAGTTCATTGTCATGGCGTAATTGTGCGCAAAATGCGGTGCAGCGCGCGCTGACTGATGCGTTGCCGAGGGAGGCGGTGCGAGGCGGAATGGAGTGGAGCGGTTGCATTTTGATTCGTTTACTCGTTAGAATGAAATATTCAAATTTCGCTTGATAACAAGAAACTGTCACTCGATATAGTCACTTACATATGAAGGTGACTTAAATGAAGCTTTGTTTCACGTCTTGTAACAGCTGTAAAAATGTTCGAGGAGTCTTTATCTAATCCAGTGGAAAATTTGTAGAATTTTGAGTTCAAGGCAATTTTAACCACCATTAAAATTTTGAATGTAATTATAAAATTTTTGCTTTAAATAGACACAAAAGACTGACTGAGAATAAAACCACAAATAAAGTTTTCTAAGAAATGTCGGCTTTTATTTTAGACATTTGAGTCAAAAGTGGCACAACTCGGAAATGGCATTTTGAGTTATGCCACATTTGAACTAATAAAAAATAATTTTTAAACTAACAAACAATGATTTTGGTCAATTCTAGTTGTGAAACTTTTCCATAAGCATTTTTAAATATTTACTTCAGCAAAAGTGGCATAACTCAAAAATGTCTATTGTGTTTATTAATTTTCAATGATCAATATTGCTAATTTATTTTGTCATAACTCATAGAATGGCATAATTAAAGATATGATAACACGAACCAACACTTCTTTAAAAAAGGCTCAACTAAAAAAGTTCAATTTCCAAAGAATTATTAAAACCAACTTAATATTAAACTATAGAATATTCTTTAAGAATATTTTTTTTTAATGATCTGGATTTTTTTTTTAATTATATTTCAGAAGCTCAAAATCTGCGCTGAGAAACTTGGGAAGAATATTGTCGTTTGTACCCATCAATACTAGGCGTAATTTTGTGATTGAGTTAATAATCTCATTCATTACTTTGACGCAGTCTAAAGTAGGCTTGTCTAGCGGTCCATTCATAAATTGCACGCTACGTACGAGTATATAGCTAACCTAGGTATGAACATGTGTAACATACAACATGTAACATGTCCTCTTACACAAATCAAATAATTGACCGTGGCTTACAAAGCTATCTTAATGCTAGGAGTTGCATTGTCCTTCACAAAATTATTTTTTTAAAATAAGGTCAAATTCTGTAGGTCAAATTGAAACCAGGTTTAAGTTATGCCTAGCTTTTTATTTCATTGGCACGATCTGATTATGGAATTCTATGTCAAATTCTATAAGTTCTACACCCAATTCAACAATTTTTAAGCGTCAGATATTTGAATACTTCACTTAATATCTTTTTGATTTTTATTAACTAACTTTATTTTTCTTAGTCTTTTTTATCTTCCCAAGTTAGTCTTCTTATGTATACCTAAAATATGTAACTTGTTGTTTAGTTTGTATTAAACTAAATAAGCTTATTTTTATTGTTATTTATTATTGTCATTGTTGTTGTTATTTAATTTGTAATATACACTCAAAAGATTGTATCTTACATGCATACATCTATTTAAAATAACTAAATGAAAACTCATTAAAATATCAGTTCTCTGTTTATTTTGAAAAATTAAATTTTTTGAGTTGTGCCACTTTTGAGGTGGATGTGCGATATGTTTAAAATTATGGAATATAGAAACGACAAAACTAGTTTTAAGCTCGTACAAAATAAACTTGAGTACTGAAAGAACTCTTAAAATACAAATTCATTCAAGATCACATAAAATAAAGTCCACAAAAATTATTTCCAGTGTTTCTCAAACTATGTTCATTACAGAAGAGCGCCAACGAAACAATCCAAAAACAAATCTGAAACGTTCAATTAATATTCTAAAACATGATAAACGATATAAATTTTGGTTATGCTGATAACGTCAGGAAAATCAAGAAGAACACGAGAACATCAGAAGACTCCAACGCGATTTGAATCGATCGTGATCGCATTGGATTGGACTGGACTGAAGATGGAGATGAAGCGCGCGCGGTGAGTGAAACGAGGTGAGCAAGCCGACGAGTTGAATGACCCCAAACGCATTCTCTTCGTATTTCTTTCTTTTTTTGTTTGCTGTTGTTGTTGATGTTGTTGTTGTTATATTAAACACAAACATATCATACAATAGCAACAACAATAATAACAACAAAATAAAGCAACAATAATGAAGTGTAAAAAAAGAACTAAAATAATGCGTTTTTGTCGACTTTAGAAAAAAAAAACAAATACAACAACAAACAAAATAATTAAATCGCACGATTTTGTAAAGAGAGAGAGAGAGAGCAAGAGAGACTTAATAAGATGTTTAAGAAATGCTGGTGAGTGCAGTGGGAGATATATATCACTGTTACATCACAATGTAACCGATACACACAAAGTTCGGGTAATTATCTTAAATAACAAATAAAACAACAAATACAGAAAAATTAAAATAAAAAGTAATATTGTATTTATACTTAAATAAAACTTTGTTCATATCTCCAGAGCGTTAAAATTTGAAAATGTTTGCTCAGTTGTTTGCAAGAAATTGGAACATTCTCGCACGGAGTAATCAAAAATTATGTAAAAATTATACAAAAAAAAGAGAGAGAAAAATAAAAAAATTTCGAATTTGGTTAGATTATAGAAAAAATAACAGTAATTGGCCAAAAGAAAATGTAGAAAATAATGTAAATTTTATATTTAATATATACAAAAAAAAAAGAAATAAAAAGAAAAAACAACAACAGCGAAAGATAAAAAATAGAAAGAAAGATGCCGTGAAGATGTGTCTTCAGTCTTCTTCTTCCCATTGCTGTTGCTGTTGTTGTTGGTTTTTGTTGTGGTAGTTTTTTGTTGTTGTTGCTGCTGCTTTTTTTTTGCTTTTTCTTTGCTTCGGCTGTTTTGTTTTGTTTTATTTTTAATTCATATTCGTGCCGAACCGGTTAATAAACTTAAATGTAGGTCAAGATTTGCGATGATAATACTAGCAGCCGCCGTAACAACAAAAATAACAACAACAACAATAACAACAACAACAAATACCGCATCGGCAATAGACAGAGACAACACGAAAATAAGTGAAAAACAAAAAGAAACAACAACAAGTATTTGGCGCGTTTTGCTCCGAAAGTAGCGAAAATCAAAAATAAAAAGTTGCAAAAAAAAATTTTATATAAATTATATATAAATTATATATAAAGTTATTTAATGTGAAAAATATAAAGAAAGCACAGCAAGTAAAACAAAAACAATTAATATAATATAATATGATCGGTTCTAGCGACTAATTGTAATGCACCACCAGATTAGAAATATTAACGAAGTATATATACGAGTATAATAGAAATTTCTAAATAATGGAACCCGCTTAGGCGATTGCGATTTCTTAAAATCAAATTAAACAAATAAAGTTATAAGGGCTTTACTTTAGTTTACATGTGTATATAAATAATATATATACCAGCCGTACTAATTTTATTCAAAACTTAATCAATTCTTCTCAAACATATCAGAACACTTTGTATTCAATTTAAACACAATATCTCCAATGGTTATTAAAATATCGTATTAAGAAACAAGGATCCATTGAGTTTGTTCTTTCATTTTTAACACCAAGAAGGAGGCGTGGTAGATATGCCTACGTATATATACTCGTATATAAATGGTCAGCATCGAATTTTGTGTCGATTTAACGTTGTCCGTTTGTCTGTCCAGCAATGTCCAGAGTGGAGGTTCTAAGATGGACAAGATGGGGCCAAAATTTCACCCATAGGCTCATTGGCTGGCTCCATTTAATCAAATCAGTTCGTCTAAGGCATAAGAGCGACCAGAATTAAAAATGTCTGCTTAATAACTCTAAAGGCTCTTATGATAACGTGTTATGACAGACAGTCAGACAGATAGACAGTTAAACAGACAGACAAATAAACGGACGTAGCTAGATCGACTTAGTTTTTATGAATTAAAAAAACATAACTTTTATTAGTATATCTTCTTGATGCTACAAACATTTGCCTAAACCCAATATGCACTACATTAAGTGGCGCTTGAGAAAACTACAAACGCCAGGAAAATAAATCTGATTATAAATAATAACAACAACAACAACAACAACAACTACAAACAACTGTCGTTTGTATTCACATTCAAGTGTCAGCTAAATGTCTGCGAATGTTTTCGCGATGACTAAGTTTTGTTTAGTAATAATTATTAATTTTTCATGTTACGTTTTTTAAATAATTCCAACATAAAATTTAAAAAGAAAATGCAAGTATATAAGAAAATACTCCTGATCTCCTTTTTCCTTGAAGTACGCAAAAATGGGGAACAGCACTTCCACAAAACCAGGTGGTAGACAAGCTGACGGTATTCAAAAAGTAATTTGAATTGTAATCGAAAAACAATTGTAATTGTCGACTAACTCTGTAAGCATATCGAACTTAGATTTAATTTTTGCAGGATGGTTGGCCATCCCCTCTGCACTACTGGAAAGGCAAAATTAATTAACTACCCCATGTGGAGTAGAGCAAGTGGATGAGTAATTGGTAATCCACTCTATAAACAAGCGGTACATAGTTTGTTGTCAAAAATAAAAAACACAAACTTCAAAGACGAAACATAAATAAGGCGAAAATCGAGGTGAGTTCGCTCAATTTGCGCTCTCATTTCTATTTTCCTAACCTTATTGTTCAACTATGATTTACAACCTTAACAACCTTTACAACCTTTACAACCTTTTTATTCAACCATGGTTCTTACTATATTTAACTTGAAAATGCAATTACGCTCATTAGCTATGCAGGATATGGTGAAGTTGAATTTCGGAGAATTCTCTTTTTTATTTAATCATTTCAAGGTATTGACTTTTTTATATATTATAAAATCAGTACGAAAAAAATGGTTTAGCAAAAATCAAAAAAATGAACTCAAAACGATTCATATGAAAACGAAAAGCTCTTCTTTAAGTTTTGGAGAAACCATTTAAATATAAATTTCTTATATGGACGATGTTCAAACGAAAGAAAAACAGATTCATAGCGAAAATGTTTTGTTATAAGAGAAATTTCGTTCGGCAAAAACAAAGAGAAAGAATTTGTAGAAATCGCAACAAATTCGCGCAACAATATTTAACTTGGCTCGAATGCGGCGAGCTCCAACAAACTGCGGACGTTAAAACTACACACACACACACACATATATATATATTTTACAATACTGCGCGGTAAACTAAAAAAAAAACATGGAGCTGAAGAAAAAATTCAAATTAAAAAATTAATATACACACAAATAGATGAAAGTAGGAATTTTACAAATATTTAAGTCAGTCTGAGCTTAAAACGTGTGTGTGTGTGTTTTTTGTCTTTCTATATATTCGTATATATATATATATTCGGTCGTCTTTGCACTAACCATCAACCGTCAAGCGAGCAAGGCGCGTTTAATTTGTCGCTTCCTCTCATCGACACTTAATGAACGTTGTTAACTTGATTGTGAAATGAATTTGGTTTAATCCGATGGATAACGTTATTAAAAATCCGTAAATGACAGCACAAATTAAGACAATTTTGAAGATTAAAATATGCGACTCTAGGTACCTCATCTAAATTTGGTATCCCAGCAAAGAAACCCATTTCAGCAAAGAAACCCATTTACAATTAGAATGTAAACATTTTTTTATAATTTTAATTGTTGAGTCAATGAACTTTGAATTAAGTTAATTCCGCTATTTAGTCCAATATTTAAAATCAGTCTTCATTGTTTAAAATACAAAATTGTAAAATAATTTTGGATTCAATGGTACGAGTATTAAAAATATTTTACAACGCTTAAATCGTACATTTAGTGGACCAGAGAAATGTTTGGAAATACGCTTCTGCTTTTCATTGATCGGTCTTTTGTGCAGATACAGCAGGAATCACTAAGGAAAGAATAGGTGAAAACCTCAACTAGAAATTACAACTTTGTGTTGTTATTGTTTTTTTGACGTAAACGATTCCTTTGAAAAATTAAACAAATAGTGAACACAGACCGTAGGTTAATAATAAGGATAAGAAAAAAGAAATGAGAGCGCATATTGAGCGAACTCACCTCGATTTTTGTAATTTTGTAAAGTATGTTTTTTTGTTTATTGACAACAAAATACGTTGTTGTTTTTATTTACTTTATAGTTTAATAGCAACCATGTCAACTGTATAAAAATTAAATTTTCAAAGAAAAAAATAAAATCGAGGTGGAGAGAGAGAATTTTCTACTCTCCTCACCTTACATTTATTACACCATGGATACACCATTACAATTTAGTTTTACGATAAAAGTTCGTTTCTGTTGTAAACAGTCAAAAGAGAGATAAAGAATCATCACTATTTTAAAGAATCATCACTATTTTTTTTTAGAAGTGATAACTTGAAAACTCTCGTTCTTTTTTAATTAAACAGAACATTTTCAAATGGAGTTAGCTCTATATCAGTGTGCAATTTCCGGTGGTTTAAGAGTTTAAGAATCTCAAATTACCCTTTCACAAAAGAATCTGTTTTTGCTTAAAAGAAAAACCAATAGAATTAAACAAAAATTAAGTATTAATATAAAAACCTTTTAAGATGGAAAAAATCTGGATCTACTGTTGCTCTATAAATATAATAATAATGTCGGGTCCAAATAAACTTTTTCTATGCCTTACCCAGATATTTTATTTATTCAATTAAGAAATATAAATGTTGATAATTACATTCCATACTCATATAAGAGACGCTAGCCGCTGAGGCTATCGGTCCTATTCAGGTTTTACTTTTGTATGTTCTTTTAATCCAGAATACAGAAGGATACGATAGTCGTCACACAAAACAACTCTAAAATGTAAACCGACTTTAAAATGTAAATCGGCTTTTGTTTAATATTGATCACTATTTTAATGAGTTATATTTAGAACGGTGGTGAAAACGCTCTTGATTCATAATTCAACATAGAACACTATGATTATTACCTCATGTTGATTCAATTAACAATATGATACAAGTGATAATACTATTCATTTAAGCCACTCCGATCTCGCTGAGAGGAAGTTGAACGAACTCGCCGAGAGAAAAAAAAAGAGTTTTCCCGTCGGCACTCAAAAAGTAACACAACAACAAATTGACCTCTTGACGCGATAAAACCAAAAAAAAGCTCAACTGATTTTAATGCATACGAAGCAGCGCCTAAATTTAATGCCCAAACAAATACAAATACAAAACATTTAATGTTAAATGCGAACAAATAAAAATCGACTGTCGTATTATTTAAGACAGTCTCAAATGGAAACGACCACCGCGAATAATTGGCGTTGTAATTCGCAAAGTAATTCGCTGGACAATTACAAAAATATTTCGCGCTGTGCACTTACATTGTACAGTGTACATTATACATTGTTCGAAACGAATACAAAGTAGGTTGGCTGGTTGGTTGTTTTGTTTGTTTGTTTGTTTGTTGTTCGTTGGTTGTTACTTGGGTTAGGTTCAGTCTGAAATGGTTGTGTGAATGAATTTCGACAAAATGAAATTTTTATTACAAAATACAATTTGGCAAAAATTACAGTAATTGTTTCGTTGTTGTTATTGTTGTTGTTAATGTTGTTGTTGTTGTTATTGCTGTTGTTGTTGTTGTTGTCGTCGTGAAAATCGTGAGATTCGCAGGGGTATTAATTTAATTTGTGTGTCATTTTCATTTTGGTGACTGACTGACTGACTGACAGCGTGACATACTACTACTGACTGACTAACTGACTGACTGAGTTCTTTCTGGCTGTTCATTATGCAGTCGTTGTTGTTGTTGTTAAGTATTAAAAATTGTGTTTTTTTTCTCGCTTTTGTAATTTTGCTGTTGTTGCGCGAATGTAACAAAGTAAATTAAGTGAGTGCTGAATTAAAATATAATGTGGCTGGGATGGCAAACTTGCCGCAGCTTCTGCAGCACTTAACAAGAAGAGAATACCATCGGAAGGTATAAGGAAAAAATAAATGGAGTACTCAACTGCAGCAGCATATTCATAATTATTTGTATGGTTTTTTGTTGCTTCCCTTTTGCGCTTTACATGCCACAAGTTTGAGCTTTACATGCTTTTAATTTCGTTTTTACATTTTATTTTTGAAATATTTTTTGTAAAAGTTTGTTGTCAGTTTTTTGTAATGTTCTTTTGTCTGTCTGTGTGTGTGTATTTTTTTTGTTACTGTTTTTATATAAATCTGTTGTTGTTGTTGTTGTTGTTTGCAATTACGAGTTTTGCGCGCTGCAACCAAATTCACATCAATTGTCGTTCCGTTGAGCACTTTTAAGAGTTTGTTTATGTACCCTGCACATTTAACGAATGTCTGTCTATCTATATGTCTGTCTGTCTGTCGGTTCATCAGTCAGAGTCAGTCCGTCCATTTTTTGTGGCTGCTACACCAAAAAAATCGGTCAACATAAAACATTAAAAATTAAATATTAGCACCAATCACAATTAATATAAAATCATTATGAAAATGACATCATTTTTATAAACTATCTTAATGTACCCAGCTTTGCCCGGGTGAGTTACGCTGGTGGAAGTTATATTGATTCAACCAAGCTCATTTGTGGTGAAGTTATCGAGAGGGACCATACAAATGCAGATGCCAAATTGCAAATTATGGAATATTTTCAACTAATTTCACAAACTGTGGGCGGTGGGCATGACAAACTTCTTTTAGCCTTAAGTTTTTCCGGGCGTGAGCACAGCAACTTTTAAAAATTTCATCGCAATTATATGAATGGTTTAGAAGAGCAAGTGGGACAAAGAAATAAAGAAAGATAGAACATTTTTATACATATAGATAAATCCTTAACCCTTACAACCACCGCAAGGACGCATATGTCCCATATGTATTTTATTCCAACAAAACAAACTAAAAATCGTCTGTAAGTGCGTTGGTTGCTTTTCGGGTCGGGTCAAAAAACCATTTAACGCGTTTTTAAACTTTCTAGACTAGAGTTTAAACATATTCTTGGTTTAAATTGAAACAAAACAGTTAACAAAAACAACATGAAACTAACTTTTCTAGTTTCAGTTAAAATAACAAAATCATATTTGGCTACATTAGTTTGATTGATCAATTATTTGCAATTTGGTCCTAACCAACTTTAAACTTCAAAAATTATATTTTTGAACGACTGAGAAAGTTTAAAAAAATAAACTTTTGGGTACTTCGATCTCAAGTGTAAACTCAAATTTGCTCTGTTAAATTTTCTTGTTTTTGATTATTTCGCATACAAATAAACTGAACGACCTGGTTGAAAAATTGAATTTTTTTTGGGTGTAGTGTCGCTGACTTAAATTGTGATTTAAATGCTTGTTTTTTTGTTTGTTGTAATTCTCTTTTTGTTGTCGTACAGTTTGTTGTTGTTGTTATTGTTATTTTTGTTGCAATTGCTGAAATTGGTCCACAGATGACCCACTTTTTTGAAGCTGCAACATGACGCGTTCCAAAGTGCAACATTTTGCATGAGGCATCACATTTTCCATGCCTCTCTTATTGCGAATTTAAGGTGTGTACGTATAAGCGTACGCGTGTGTGTGTGCATGTGTGTGTGCGCGTGTGTTTTCGTTTCATTTTAGACTGCATCTTGAAGATGCAGCATTGGCTCTAGTGGCGAGAGCTTAAAAAGTTGTCCCAAAGGATTTTGCCACATAAGAACACATTTAAGCAGCGCGCCAACAATAACAACAACAACAGCCAAACAAACTTATCTGTCTGTCTGTCGTTCTGTCCCATTTAAGCCAAATTCCTACTTATGGCAGATTTGTGATTTTTTGTTCGTTGTTGTTGTTGTTGTTTTGTTTGTTTTTTTTTTCGTGTGTGTTGTTATTATGGTTCCACACACAAACTTCACCAACAGGTTCCTCTTCTTCCACCCAGCACCGAAACGAAAAACGGGTATTTTTTGACGTACATATCTGTGTCTGTGTGTGTGTGTGTTTTTTGTCGCCGCCACTTTCTTGTCTGTTTACTTTATCCGAAGTAACTTACACTGCAGTTCACTTGCATATATTCATATTTCTATTTTAATCGCTCTTGAATTCGGTATTGGTATAAAATACACAAATAAAGCAAATTTAATATGTACTTATATAGGTTAAATAACATGAAATTTTACCAGTAACGTTGCTGAGCCATCAGTAAAATCTCTCATCAAACCCATGGTGTAATAAATATAAGGTGAGGAAATTAGAAAAAAGTCTTTCTCCACCTCGATATTGTTTCTCTCTTTGAAAATTAAATATTTGTAAACTTGCCATGGTTGCTATTAAACTATCAATTTAATAAAAACAACAACGTTGTATGTTATCAAAAATCAAAAAAAAAAAAACAAACTTCAAAATAAGACAGAAAAGTAAGGCTGAAATCGAGGTGAATTCGCTCAATTTATATTTTCTTAACCTTAATATTCAACCATGATCAAATCCTTAAAGGTAAAACAAAAATGTATTTTCTCTATCTGTGTGAGTTTGTGTCTCTTTTGTCATACATGAGTGTAAAAATTGTTCACAAGTAGTTATCAAAAAAAAAACAATACAAAGTTTTGTTTTAGTAATTGTTACTTAACTTTGTCTAAGCTTTAGAAAAGCTTAGGACACATCAAAGTTCATCTACTTCCGCCAAACTAAAACTTTCACACAAAACTTAAGCTGGATTTATTCAAGTGAACACGAATGTACACATTATTTTTTCCATCGAATTATCAATAATACGTACGTATGTATGTACATTTGTTTGTTATTTATAGACGGCAGGAGGGGTGCTTAAAATGCAGGACACATGCCATACTCACACATTCAAAGAAACAAATAAAAACAGAAACAACAACAAAATAGCAAACACCAAAATATGGCAGTGCAGCGTCACTTAATTGCATATTAAAAAAAAAAAAAACACAACAACAAAAAATAACCTGCTCTCATCTTGCGCATTTCTGTCCGTTTTATCGTGGAGGATCGTCATCATCGTCGTCGTCTTCGTCGTCGTTGTTGTTGTGCTTTCTCGTTTTACCTGACTGAATTTTGGTTATTTTACGAAAACTGCAGAAATTCTGCATTCTGAATGGAACTTCATTTTTTTCATTTTTTTCATTTTGGTTTTCTTTTCTTTTTTCATTTTTTTTTTTTTTTTTTTTTTTGAAGTTAACCTAAATATTAGTGAAATTACCGAAATGAATTTCGGTTTTATGTTGCGCCAAAACAAGTCAGAAAGAAATCCTTGTTTTAAATTTTTTTCATTTCTTTATATGGACACAAAAATCACTAAGTCAGTTCGGAGTTATTCGCCAACTAATGAGAGATGTGGTTTCGCTATGGACTTGGTCTAGGTGGAGCTTCGGCCACTACCATAAACTAACCTCAGTTACGTTAAAGGAAATCGATGGTAAAGAAACCCGAGAAATTTGAAAATTTGTGTCGATCGAGAATCAGCTATCTAGGAATTTAAGACTGATCTTGGATACACATGGATCACCCTAATAATTTGGCATATATATTTGATAAATTTATTAATTTCCTTTTCGATCTATATATATATAGTCATTCTCATTTTTGAAAAAAATTTAAGTCCATAGTAATACTTTTAGAGATATGGAAAATATATATTGTTGTGTTTGGGTAAGTGAGATCTTAAACTGAAATTTGACACTATGTTTGCTCGTATGCCTTAGATGATTTTAGAGGCAATCGGTATATGATCACAGCCCGTGTTTTACAATTTAAAATACTCATTTCTTAGCACGATATCTTAAAAACCATTCCAGATATTTGAGAAGAACTGATTAAACTTTGAATACGATCGGGTTGAAAACATTTCATGGTTGAATAATAAGGTTAGGAAAATCGAAATAAGAGCGAAAATTGAGCGAACTCACCTCGATTTCTGTTATATTTTTCTGTCTTATTTTGAAGTTTGTTTTTTGTTATTTTGATTTTTGACAACAAACTTAGTTGTTGTTTTTATTTACTTAATAATTTTGTAGCAACCATGGCAACTGCACAAAAATGTAATTTTCAAAGAGAGAAACAATATCGAGGTGGAGAGAGACATTCCTCACCTCATATTTATTACACCATGGATGTAGCAATGAAGACTTTACGATTAATGAGATATTTAGTTTGACAACTTAAATAAGAAGACACCAATCCCAAAATTTCAATATGGATTAAAAAAAGATCGAGATTTTTGCTGCACTTTATATAGGCTTAGATACTATCTTAACATTATGATAAATTGAAAACGTGTGTATGTATATTAATGACCTACACTATAAATCGCTCAAATAAAAAAGTTAAACAATTTAGCTTGATTGTAAATATTTTCATATTATGTTAAAATAAAAATAACGCGCAATCGGCTTTTAAAGATCTCTTTTGTAAATGAAGGCGGGAGCGATTCCGGCGACGCACGTAGTACCGCCTCTTAAAATAAGGTCATAAAATTTGTAATACTCTTAACAAGTTTTGTTTTATTTTCACGTAAGTATTTTATATGCACCCAAATTAAATATTAATCGAATGCATTAAAAGCGGTAAAGAGGATCAGTGGACAACAAAAAAATGAAGTAACCAAAAAAAATTTATATATATGTATATGCATATATATTTATGTGTTCGAGTATATTAAAACGTGCGCTACAAACCTTGTTTTGTTGTTGTTGCCGTTACTGCTGTTGCCCAATATGACTTTGCCCATGTTTAATGTCGACGACGAATCCTCTGAATTGAAAATGTGACGCTGCTGCTGATCCATCGTAACAGTTTCTGTTGTTGTTATTGTTTGTGTTACTGCTGTTGCAGTTGCTGGTTTTATTGGCATAGCTGGAAATGGTTCGGGTTCGAGTTGTAAACGACAATCAGTCTGTGTTGGCAGCAATTGTTGTTGTTGTAGTTGTTGTTGCAGTTGAAATTTCTCTGCTAACATAACAGGCGACGATGACGCTTCGTTTTGTTGATGTTTTTGTTGTTGTTGTTGTTGTTGCTGCTGCTGCTGCTGTAATACAAAATTTGTTGTTGTATTGTTGGCTTGTGCGCCTGCTGCTCCTTTAGCTGTTGTTGCTGCTGTTGCTGTTGCAGTTGTTGTTGTTATTTTTATTGTGCTTCTCTTAACTAATGGCTCCTGCTCGGTTTCAATGGCTTCCTCTTCCTCCTCCTCTTCTTCGTCTTCTGTTGCTGGTGCAGTCGCTGCTGCTGCTGTTGCGGCAACAACAACAGCAATTCCTGCTTTTGTCGCTTCGAGGCGCTTTTCGTTTTTTTCGTCGACTTTTTGTCCGTTTTCGCAAATTATTGCGCCCTTTTGTTGTCGTTGTTGTTGCTGTTGTTGTTGCTTCAGTTCCTCGGCAACTTCCTTTGGAATTTTTTGAGTTTTTATTGTTGCCTTTTTACTCGTTGCAGCGACTGCAGCAACAACAATTGCAACTGTTTCCTGTTTGGACAACGTTTTTGTTGCTGTTGCTGTTGCTGTTGCGGCCGTTGCTGTTGGCGTTATTGTTGCCGTTTTTAATGACCCAACAACTTGTTCAGCTGCTCCTGCTGCCGTTGTTATTGGTGTTGTTGCTGTTGTTGTTGTTGTGTTTGTTAGTGGTGTTATTGCTGCGACTGCTACTCCTGCTGCTGTTGTTGTATTAATAATGGCCGATTGTTGTTGTTGCGTTGAACCCTGCGTGGTTGCCGCTGTTGCTGAGCCACTTTCAGGTATAATAGTCGCAAAGATTTGTTCGCCAAAAATAAAAAGATCCTTGGAAATAATCATTATCACCTCTTTGCGATTTCGATTCTTTTTCCTTTTTCTTTTCGTTTGCAGATTTTCAAAAAAGTTTTCGAGCGATTTTCTCGCTTGTCGAATGCATTCGTTAAAATTCACTCACAACAATTCGCAAGTTTTTATTTGGATTTGTAAAGTTTTGTTAGATTTTTAAATTTGCACACATTTGTGTTGATTTTTCTTTTTGTTGTTGTTTTTTGTGGAAATAAATCTACTTAAATTAATTAAATGATATTTAATACGTTGGTCAAACATAAAATATATGTTCAAGGTAAACGCCGAAGCTTGAATACCCGACACCAATTTTGGGTAAAATATTGATTTCATATTTAGTTATTAATCTATCTGTGCTTATTGGAGTATATTTTCTATATGTTTCGATTAGAAGTGGGCGTTTTTTTCATATCCGATCACACCCATTTTTTGACAGCGGTTTAATGATTACACCACAAAAAATAGGAAATTTATATGGTAGGTCTGAGTAGTTTCTCTTCGGTTTTGCTTTCGCATGGAGAATAAGAGATCACAAGCCAAATTTCAGGTCTATACCTTTTAAATTACAGTAATCACTCGAACAAACTGGCAGACGATAAGACAGGCGGGCGCTGATCTGTTATATGACTTCTTATAAGCATTACAATTAAATGAAGTATACCCGACGGAACGTGTACAGGAGAATCTATAGACACATTTTCTGAATTTATTTTTGAACTGTTCTAGAAGAAGTTTCCAAAAGATTTAAAAGCTAGATCGTTTGGGGTTTTAAAAATGCTAGTTGGACATTAAACGGAATTTAAAATTCAAATGGGTAAACTCAAATGAGGTGCCAAACGAAGATTTGCTTTATTTTTTAATTCTGTGACGCATTTTAGAAAATATCTTTGAAACTCTAATTATCCAATATGTTTGAGCACTGAAAAATCGGAATAGTCTCAAATGGCTTTGAAAAATCAAGAAATATGAACTTTAAAGACAACATTATTCTCTTTTGATAATTGCCTTTAAAAATAAAAATATTAAACTTTAAATAACAAAAAAGTATTAGAAAATACACAACAAAAACACAGTACAGTCAAAGCCCGGTATAACGAACGACATAATGTCAGGCACATTTGGTATACCGAAAATTTCATAATATCGCGATGTTTTTTTTAAATTATGTATTGAATATATAAACAAGAAATTATTCTTATTATTAGTAATTAAGAAAATTTTTGTTTTAACATTAAAAACAACTTGTAGACGTTTTTGAATAGCTTTTTCTTGAAGTTATTTCATTACTAACACCTTAGAAGAGTCAAAATGGTTTTGTTGATTCCATTCCTTTAAAAGTTCTATGCCGTATAGTTTTTGTTCAACCTAGTCAACCAATCGTCACTTGTATGGAAAAATCAAATATGGAACATGGTTTTATAATTCCAATGCTTTTAGGGAAATACCATTTTCCCAGGACATGGTGTCTGCTTAGATCGAAAAACCAGACGTAAAGTTTCTTTTCCACCAGTTGAAATTTATCCTTTTTAAGAGAACGACGATTTCTTTTACCCATTCACTTTCAAATTCGAAACAATTTCTTCTGCTATCGCGTATAATTCATTTCAATTGTTCGTTATAGATATAAGGTAGTCAGTGTTAAAAATTTGGTCGTTCGTTATATTTGGATTTTCGTTAAACTAAGAATTCGCTATGCCGAGCCTCAACTGTATTTTGAATTACAGAAATCTGAGTAACTGAATTTTTGAAACAAAAAACTGGCAAACGGAATTAAGTGCCGCTTGAATTCCGAAACTTTTTCGCTTAATTTTGTAAACTTACGAGAGCATATAAATTATTTAATATTTCAACAAATGTATAGTAAAAATTAAGGAGTACTCCAATAAATTAATACAATAGGTTAGAAATATAAATCCAAGCATTTGAAAAATTATTGCCAACAAGATCTTAAACCTAATTTTATTTTAAATTGTTGACATGTGTATATATGTATGCATGTACATATATATGTAAGTCACTTATTTCCACATATGTTTGTACATATTTTGCATTGCAGTTAAAATACCTCAAATGTTTTTTTTTTTGGTTTTTGTTTTTGTAAATTAAAGCACTGCACAAATTTGTAAAATTCCAAATAAAAAACGCGAAACGCAAAAAGTTCACCACACACAGGATTCACATTTACACGCGTTGGTTAAACGAAAAAAAAACATTAAAATAAATATATATGAACTCACAACAAAGAAACGCGATGAAAGAAGAAGAAGAAGAAGAAGAAAATAAAAATGTTTTAAAACGAAAACAAAAACAAAAAAAGTCTGCGAAATATTTTAAAAATTCAAATAAGAGAAGCATAAAAAATGAGACAAGCGAAATTTTGCGGCCGTCGTCACAATCGGGACATGATTTCAATTTTATTTATTTTTGTTGTTGTTGCTGTAGTTGTTGTTGCATTATTTGCATGTGTTTCTTTAAAAATTAACAATTTTGTTTTATTTATAATTTGTATTTTATTTGTTTAATTATACTTTGTAATAATCATCCGAACGGAAACACAATAAAACACACACAAAGCGATTTTTTTGAATTGATTTGTTTTTTTTTTTTTTTGTATTTTGTTTGTTTTGTTGTTGTAAAATAACGAAACGAAGAAACAAGCGAAAAGTCGTTAAAAAAAAACAAGAAGAAAATTATAAAAACGCGCAAGACACAAGCGAGCGATTCTCGAAAGCGGATCGAGTGATCTTTTCTTCGGCCGATCTTGATCTGAACTGATCTCGGTGTGTCGCATGTCGCCGTCGAAGACCGTTGTTCAACGCAAGCAACAACAAATTCAAATTCGAATTGTTCCCCAACTGTGGGCGTGCGTTTGTGTGCGTAACGTAACGTAACTCAACGGAGTAAATGAGCGAGCGATTCGGCATGGCTAAATGTAAACGAGTGAGAGCGCAATGGAGCAGAAAAAAAGCGGTGAATTGAGTCAGTTGAGCAAGTGCAGACCGAAGAGCAACTGAGTGAGTTAAGTTGCTCCCAATTATCATACAAAGATTCACTTTGAAAAAAAAATTATTAGAATTGGAAATGGAATCAAGGAATTTAATTCTTCGTTGTATTAATTTTCTTAAGAAACATTTTTTATTAATTCTGCTTTGAAGTTGTATTCGTAAACAAACTTTTATATTTTTTATTTAATATTAAAGTTTCATAACTCAAAATTTTAAAAATGTTTATAAAAATATTTTGTTCAAAAATCATATTAAACAATAAGAAAAATGATGTGTAAACCTCATTCAGGCTTGTTCCTTTCTTCGGGGACCAGATTAAAATTGTCTGCGCAATATTCTCTCGCAACATTTTTAACCCTTTAGCTCTTACTCGTCATTTTGGGCCTTATTATTTTGTAATTTTCTAAAAGACAATTTTTGAGATCAAGGGTGTAAAAAAGATTTTAAACCCTTCACAAAATTGTTCTGCAAGTGGCTTTTCAGGCAATTGCTCCATCTTTCTGGATGCGATCATGTAGACCCTGTTTGTACCGCTTCTGTCAAACATCGAAAGGCCATTGTAGGGTCTCTTTAATACAATATGATAACATCAAGCAGATTTTTTTTTAATTCTCTTGGCTCTCCTGTAAAATTCTCGATATGTTGTTTAGGACCTTTGTGCACTTTGACAGTGAGATATATTCAAACGCCAGGAGGATCCATTTTTCTCTTTATTCTCCAGTAAAATATATTATTAGATTATTCCTCAAATCAATCGATTGCTATTAAAGTCAGTTTACTCATTCGATTGACCAAATCGATCTTTGCATTGCTTCGCTGTCTGTCTGTCGGTCTGCTGATTGTCGGTTTGGCGTTTGTCGTTGCTTTTCATTATCATTTAAACTCCCGCCACGCGCAGTAAAAGCACAACGACTTTTGTAACTTCTTTGTTAGCACACTTCACACTCACTCACACACTCACTCGCTCTCTTTATCGTCGTCTCTCTCTTCTCGACAATCTCTTTCAGTTGTGCCGCCTGGTCTTTGTCTAAACAAAAAACAACAAAAACAAAACAGTACTAAAATTCTTTTGGTCTTTGTCGAGACTCACTCCATACACTGAGTTGGTTTTGTAATGGCTTTGATGGTGCTTTGTGAGTCTATTAACTGGATTCTAGATTCGAGTGACTGACTGGAAGCACCGGAAGTTGAGTTATGATCGACCGAAGACGCCTCTCTCGAACACTTTTAAATCCGATTAAGCGTTATTGATTTAAAGAAAAGATTTTCTTAAGAAACAACAATGCTAGCTAGACACACCCTTTAATAAACTTATTGAGGTTCATTTTATTTTTGTTTTTGTAGGTTATCAGTTATCAAGTCCGTCGAACAAAGCAGAGCTGCCACACACACACACGATATAAAAAGGGTCATTGCCCTACGAGACGATATAAAAAGTCAAAATAATGTAAAAATTGTTTTCAATTTAAGGTATACTTACATAAATATTGAAATGATAATAGTTTATATAATTTGTATTGTAAATTTAATATGCTCAATGATCATTTTAGCTCCTTGACTTCTCGTGGAATATTGGACCCAAACATTTTGAATATAATTATTTGGTATTAAAAATGTTCCATGTAAAGGTATGGTGAAATTGAAAAACAATTGTGAAATTTTGAGTAAGTTCATTTGGCCATAAAAGCTAACGAAAAGTAACAAATGAGCTTATCTACAAGATTTACATTTTTTAAGCAATAGAGATATTGAGTTTATGATAGATAGATAAATAAATATAATACAAAATGTTGCACGTTTGGATTAGTGTGATAATTCTATTTGCGTAAGTGCAAAGGCAAGTTTAAATTCTGACTCTGATATCCATTGGAATAAGCCGCGATAGTTTTAGATAAGCTTTTGGTGTTCTTTTTAGCAGATCATCTGTTAAGATCCTTTTACGAGTATTATTAAAGGAAGGTAAATAGTGTTAGATATAATTTTTGCTTAAACTTGATTGCCATTTAATTTTTTTTTTTTTTTACTTCAAAAATTTTAAATCTTAAACTGCGAAATATTTCATTGGGGTAACAAAACAAATTTATGTTATATTATATATTCTAATTTTGAACTATCTTCTATTAAAAATAACAACATTTAGTTGAATCTAAAATTGCATGTCACCGAAGTTAACAAATTGTTGCTAACCCTGCAAGAGATTTATTAGTTGAA